>VZQC01008065.1:2946678-3027274 GCA_009823505.1 Rhizomys pruinosus | reverse complement strand
TTAATTTTCATGTTAAATCATCTTATAGGTGAAAGAGAATGCTACAAGGTGATACTGTACAACAGAGACATTATAGAGAACATTTGTATGTGCCAATCCCAAAGTTATTGTTCTACAGATTTTATGTAAAACAAATGTGGACAACAGCGATTTATATCTCCATTTAACTCAGATGCATTACCGTTTTTATCACAGCCTGTAAACCAATGTGTTTAATATACACATATTTACTTTTACTAAGTACTAAAACTCCATGTATCCTGTAGACAGTGTGTGGGCAAAACTGGTTACTTGTTGAAGGGAAATATGTCTGAACTGAATTGGAAAATGATGTATGAAATACACAAAGCATCAATAAAAAAAATAAATAAACAAAAAAAGTGACTTGCAGCATAAAAAAAAGGATATGACTTTTATTGAGAATTAAAAATGGGCAATTTTTAGGTGTAGAGGCTAAGAAGTTATGGTGTATGACATCTCCAAGCTTCACTGCGGCAGGTCTTCAAAGACCCAAGAAAGTCAAACATTAATCAGGGGAAACAAAACTAAACAAAAAGCCTACTAAGAAAGCAAATAAGCAGCTGGAGTAACATAAGGATGAGTTTCTAGAAACTGCATGTGCCTCATTATGTACTTCATTTTGGGGGAAATGTAGTGCACCATATAACTTTCAACTCAGATACAACTATTTTAGGTATATAAAGGAGGAGAATGAAAGGAGGTGTAGGCAAGGAAATCCTACATAAAACTTGTGAAAACTCTCAACTCAAAGCATGATGAGCCCGAGGCATCTTCATGCATATTAATTACTCCATTTCTTCCATTCCAGATTGACATATACTATTACTGAATTTCATGAAAGAGATCCCATTACACTAAAGGAACCCATAATTTCAGAATTGATTTCAGTTTCAGAAACATTGAAAAGTGGTAATGAAGCCGAGCATGGTGGCCGAAATGCCAGCCAGCATCCTGGAAGCTCAGGAGGGAAGGCCTACTGTGAGCTTGAAGCCAGTCTAGGCACCATAGTTTTAAGCTAGGTTCAAATACATAGCAAAACCCTATCTCAGTAAACAAAACAAAAAACCTGGTAAAACATATCCAAGAGCAGAGAAAAATAGTAGGAATGAGCTTTATCCCAACCGGACAAAGCTGTTGGATACAGTTATCAGTGTGGAGGCCCCAGGCTTCACTGTTTGAAGAGCCATGTGGCTCAGTGTAGTTTTTATCCTGTCCTATATAATTAACATCTTATTATTGTGTCACCCGTACCCACCACTGAAAGACTGCAGTTCTAATATGCTTGTTGAGAGTGGCAAGCCAGTTTATGGCTCGAAGTTAGGACCATGAGTAAAATGAATAGCTTTTCCTAACTTTCAGTGCAAATGCCTGGGCTGCAGGAGGCTTGCTTTCCGCTGGGCCCCAGGGTAAGGTTCCTGGTGGATCTTGGATTTATGTTGATGGTTAAACTATGACCTAGAGCTTTAAACAAAAGATGTGGCACCTTGATGATCAGGAAAGAATGCTAAGTGTTAGAGTGATCGAAAATCAAACAAATAAACAAGCAAGTGAAAAGCTTCCCAAACCACCCCTTTGAGGCAAAAGGAAGTGAAGATAAATAAAATGGCAATATCATGATCAGGGATAAAAGAAAAGAAATTTGGGAGGAAGAGAATCTGGAAAGGGTTATCGCATAAGTGGTAACTTCAAATACCTGTCTAATTTATGCTTGGAATCACAGGACTGCTGACCGACTGGTAACCTTCATGGACCTCAGCAAATGTAAAGGGGCAGATCATTTCCAAATGATACTAGTAACTAAAAATTCAACCATGGCTTAAAATAATTGCTTTTTGAACTTTCAGTGGTATTTTCCTCAGCTAATGTCTAAGCTAGTTACTGAAGAGAAGTTTAATGATGCCTGTGCAGTTTGTATTTACGGTCCCTTTTCCTGGCTGCCAGTCACTCAAGATGTTTACTGAATAAGAGGGTTCCCATTGGTTAAGTCCAAACTACATGAAACTGTTGATGAAGGAGGAGTCAGTCTAGCTGATTTCTCTAGAGACACTGGAATTAATTTTCCTAAAGTGAGTGTTTGAAAAAATGGTAAGTGCTTGCCTGGTGAGCTGGGTTGTTAAAAAGCCCTAGAGAGAATCTGTGGTTGAGGATTAGCAGGTTCTGTCCGAGGGTAGCCCTGAGCATCGGGGTCTCATAGCTGGTCCAGTTAGTATTAGAGTGGAGCTCTCATAGTGTGATTCAATTCTAAGAATAGAAGTAAACCTTTTAACATGGTCTGTCCTGGTATTCCACCACCACTGGTGCATTTTTATTGTATATTTTCAGCAGTGCAGTTAGAATGGAATTTCTTAAACAAATCTATCTAGTACCTGGACTTGATTGTCTCCTTAATAATTGTATACAGATGGTCTCTGGAATGCCAGAGAGTGTTACCAAAGGCCACTAAACCAATAAAGCAAATATAGGTCTCCTTGTGTCAAGCAAGACTCCTCCGTCAGCACCAGCTACACCTCATCTGCCTGGAAATACTGTGCAGCAGTGGCAGCCATATGTCTGTATATCCCAAATCTAATTAGCTATTAGCTCTCTCCTTGGAGGAATAACCCATGGCTGATGCCACAAGCTTACATTCTCTAATGGTTAGGAGATGTTATAAACCACACAAAGACCCTGTCATACTTAACAGAAGAAAATGTAATTCATGGATTAACATACCATCCAAACATCTGTGTCTATACCAAAGTAACCTACCATAACAATTAGTACTGTTTAAATACCTATATATCTAATTGCGTGTGCTTCATTAGTAGGATCGAAAGGCTATATATTATACTGTTTAAATACCTATATATCTAATTGCATGTGCTTCATTAGTAGGATCGAAAGGTTATGCCTGGACAAGCTGGCAGCCCATGAAAGAAAACAGCCAGAATTGACTAGAGACCAAGACAACAGCTCCAGAGAAAGTAGACTGTTTTGCTTCTCATCCACCTGTGCCCCTTTTCTAAGCCTAGGGAACAATCTGCGGAAGAGGGGGCGTGGTAGAATGTAAGGGCTGCGATTGGGGTGAATGGTGAAACTACAACAATATAGACTGGACACTCATTTGATCAACTTGATTGAACATACAAGCCCCCCCTGCTGGATGGTGGGACCCATGAGCTGTGTGGGTTTGGGCACAACTGCTTGCAAATTGGTTTTACATGAAGGATGCTTGTACTCACAAATTATCACTTATTGTTAAAAAAAATGAAAACAAAACAAAACAAAAAAGCAGAGAAAGATGCAGAAAACTTACGGCAGAATGCATGATCTGGGATGGGTAGGGGTGGGGTGGGGGGAAGGGAAGGGGATATATGCCTGAACTGAATTGGAAAATGATGTATGAAATACACAAAGCATCAATAAAAAAATAACAACAACAACAACAACAAAAATAATTGTAGAGCTCTTTTGAGTGAATGCTGAAATAATATTTTTAAAGTTTCTTAAGAAAGGTAGTATAAATTTGCCATTTGTACATTCTTAGCTGAGGAGGATTAATACTTTTCAGTAAGATCGTACTGGGAGTACTTTGCTCAGTTTCAGTGCGTAGTAGGGTCTTAGTTCACGGTGTTTACATCACTGTCAAGAACTGCCTAGTTTGGGTGGGGGCATGTCCGTGCAAAAGCAGAAGCCTGGCTGTTACTCAGCCTCACAAGCCTGCCACTTCTTATAGGTTAACTTATTTATTGAGCTAGATCAAGGCCCAGTTTTAATATGAACACAAGTTGTGATGGTTAAGTTCATGTATCAACCTTTCTAGATCGGGGAACCCAGTAACTGATATAGATTATTGATTATTTTGGTGGTGGCTGGTGGGGGGGGTACAGGGATTACTGGATTGATAGCCATTGTTGAGCCAAAGTTTACATTCTTGTGGGAATTTAAAATTTCCCACAGTCCTATAGTAGATGTTGGCTTCTACCTATTCAACATGAAATGTACTAGTGAACATAACGCAAAATCCAGTACAGTCTCAGTCTGGGTGGTTAGACAAAATGGCTTTTGCTTCAGCTTAGGGGGTTTATTTTAAATTAGCATAACCTTTTCTCAAAACAGCATTTTGGGGATAGAATAAATATTTTATCTTCCCTTATTTAGAAATACAAGGGGGGCTGGAGAGATGGCCTAGCGGTTAAGAGCGCCGACCGATCTTGCAGAGGACCCGGGTTCGATCCCCAGCACCCACATGGCGGCCGAGAACCGTCTGAAACTCCAATTCCAGGAGAACTCCAGTTCCAGGGGAGTCCGAAACCCTCTTCTGACCTCCGCGGCATTGCACAACACGGGTGCGCAGACTTGCATGCAGACAGTACATTGATACACATACAGAGATAAATAAATGCCAGGCGTGGTGGCACACGCCTTTAATCCTGGCACTTGGGAGGCAGAGGCACACGGATCTCTGTGGGTTCCGGGCCAGCCTGGTCTACAGAGTGAGTTCCAGGACAGCCAGAGCTACAGGGAGACCCTGTCTCAAAAAGACCAAAAAAAAAAAAATTTTTGTGTTCTTCCAATTCCCCAAGTCCTGGCTTTTGTACACTCTCCACTGTCAATCTCTACTCCTTACCTCCTACACTCTGGGCTCCAAGCTATGCTTGATAAAGTCAACCATATCTTACTTTCCTCCCTTCCTTGCATGTTTGAAAGTACTGCCCACTACCTGCTTCTGCAAACCCTCTTTCTCCTGGCTTCAGCAGGTCCATTCACCCAGGTCTGCTTGACCTTGAATCTTTCTTCGTTAGTCTCCTTCGTGGGCCTGTCTTTCCCCATTCCCTCCTGGTTGCTACTGCCTGGGATTCGTCCTTCGCCCTCGTCATTCTCCTCTCCTGTTTCGCCTGGGCCATCTCATCCATCCGATAACTTCAATCCATAACTCTGACAAATCTTCAGTTCTAGCCCAAACACCTCTTAGGGCTAGATCTACAACTGCTTACAGCTAGATCGTCTCCCTTGGAGGTTCTAAGGGGACCTCCAATGTTCCTCTCCCTGCTTTCCACATCCAGTCTGCACTGGATCCTTCACTTCCATTTCTGACCTCCATTATCCAAGACAGAAATCTGGAATCATCCATGCCCCCTCCTTTCCTTTATTTGCTCCTTTCAGCTCCATCTCCATCCTCATTGGCAGCCTTGGTTCTCACCCTCATACTTTCCCTGGTGTTGGCTTCCTAACCAGTCCCTGCCCATGTCTCATCCATGGTACCTGCCCATCTCTTGGCTTTAATTCCTTTTGTGTTGCTCCACCATTAAACTCAGGGCAAAATCCAAGCTCCTTATATAGCCTGAAGTCCTTTCATGATGGAGTCCTCGTCTACTTTTCCAGTCTCTCCTCTTCCGCTTCACTACATACGCACACTAGCCGCATGCTCATGTGGCTGTGACATTGCACTCGCTGTTTCCCCTATTCTGACAAGCTTTACTCCATTCCTTTTTCAATACCCAAGTGAGTAGTCACTTCTAGGGCCTTCCAAGTCCCTCCTCAGCAGTCACAAGGAGCTTCTCCTGGGCCGCCATGTGCACCAGCTGTTACGTCCCTCCAGCTGCATTTCAATGATCCATTCACCAGTCTGTTGTTCCTAGGAGACTAAAAGACACTTACTTANGAGAGGTAAAACAGTCCACTCTCTCTGGAGCTGTTGACTTGGACTCTGGTCAATTCTGGCTGTTTCCTTTCATGGGCTGACAGTTTGTCCAGGAATAACCTTTCGATCCTACTGGCCTGGCGCGTTATGGCCGGTGTGTTCTATTTTTTTTAGTGACATTATTTATTTACTTCAAAATTATTGTAAGAAATTGTGTTCCAGTTTTTGTTTATTGAATATGATCAGTATAAAAATAGATAATGTGAAATAAGGGAAACTCAGATAAAGCTTGGTTTTTAATGTCATCTGAAGGAGCTTTCTGTGGTTCCCTATGGAAGTGGAGTGAGACGTCACTAGTCCTTTTCAAACCAAGCTTAGTACAGTAAGTGCTGCACCATGGAAACTGCTTCTTCTCCTGCACTTTCCTTTATTCCCTGACAGATGCCCCCTTGATGGTGTTAGACCTTAAATAGGATGCCAAGGAACAAGGAGGCTTCAGTGCAAAGGATCTCATGACCCTTCCTTTGGTCTCCCTGGAGCTCTGGGTTGATCTTTGCAATACACTGTAACTAGTTAGGTTTATTTCATTCACTCCAACTTGGTTTTAAACATTTCTGTGGCAAAAGGACTAAGTCCTGTCTATCTATCTATCTATCTATCTATCTATCTATCTCTCTCTCTCTCTCTCTCTCTCTCTCTCTCTGTCTGTCTATCTATCTATCATCATCTATCTGTCTGTCTATCTATCTATCTATCTATCTATCTATCTATCTATCTATCTATCTATCATCCGTCTATCCATCCATCTATCATATATCTATACACATGTTTCTGTGGCCCAGTGCTGGATCCACCATTGATTACATGGTGGTACAGAAGGAAATAGATGAAGGTGTTCTTAGATCTTTGAAACCTTTTGCTGACCTCGGCTTTGCTGGTTTTCTTTTGCCCTGAGAGCTGATTTATAGTTTTTCCTTTCAGGGATATGAACTTCAATATGAAAAGCCAGAGCCAGAGGAGAATGAATTGGTGAGAGGGAGCTCTATAATGGAGTGACACACAGCCTGGGGCAAGGGGCAGGGTTGAAATGACTGACTTGATTTGTTAAGAAAATGGCCCTGGACTCAGGGCTGTCAGCCCAGCGGTTTCAAAACACTGCTTTCAATTAAAATAAGAAATTTCGTGTCAATATATGAAACTTCATTTTGTCTTAATTTACCCATGATGCCTTGTCTTCATTATTTCAGTGTCTTGACCATCTAGAATCTACAAATCTATGCATGATGGCAGCTCTCTCCATGGCTCCTACCAAACAACACACTTGAGTTTTTGTTGCTTTTTAAAATAAGGGTAGAATATTTTATGATGAAGAAAATCTGTTTAGTTGACTTTTTAAAAGGTCCTTCATATATATTCCAGAAGTGAGATTTTTATTTTATAATCAGGAAAACTATTAGGGATGCCGAAGGGGATTGAGAGAGTGTATAGAGGGGCTGGACATGGTCAACATGTGTCACATGCTCATCTGAAAGTGCCACAGTAAAACCATTACTATGTGTAATTAATGCCTACTAATAAAAGGAATTAGGAGCGTAATCATTAGAATCTTATTAAAATCAAGTGTTTGTATTATTGGATTCAGTATGTAGCACTTTTACTTTTTGTAGAACCATACTGAATCCACAAATGAGGGATACCATTCCCCATTTGTTTTTCTGGGACTGTTATTTCACTTAGCATAATGGCTTCAAGTTCCATCCATTTACCTGCAAAGTTCATGATGTCATCTTTCTTTACCACTGCATAGAATTCCATTGTGTAGATATACCACATTTTCTCTCTCCACTGGTCAGTTGAGGGACACTTGAGTTGCTTCCAGATCTTCCCTATTGTGAAGAGAGCTGCAATAAACATGGCTGTGCATGTATCTCTGTGGTAGGATCAGTCTTGTGGGTATATACCCAGGAGTGGTATGGCTGGGTCAGGTGGTAGGCTCATTTTCAGCTTCTTGAGAGTTCTCCACACTGCTTTTCATAGGGGTTGCATGAGTTTTCATTCCCAGCAGCAGTGGATGGCTGTTCCCCTTTCCTCACAACCTCTCTAGCATTTGGCATCCTTTGTTTGCTGCATCATAGCTAGTTTTACCAGAGTAAGATGAAATCTTAAGGTGGTTTTAATTTGCATTTCCTTAATTATTAGTGATGTCGAACACTTTTTAAGATGTTTCTCAGCCATCTTTACTTCTTCATTTGTGAAGTCTCTGTTCAGCTCTTTACTCAATCAAATGGGTTCTTAAGAGAATTGTGGCATCAGAAGAGATTATTTTTCCTCATGAATAAGGTAACTTGAGAGTTCCCTAATCCCTAAAGTTTAGACAAAGTCAAATGTTTTACTGTATAAATCAGGCCAACTTCAAACTCAAGCTACTGTGACTTCTTTTAAATTGTTGGTGCTAATTGAATTTGCTGGGAGACATTTACATTACAAGTTTTCTATTTCAAAGAAGTTATGCCAGGAGCATAAGGTAGTTTCAATGCAAAACACATTTGACAGAGAAGATTGTCCCTGTGTGAATAAATGTAAGAGCTTACATTAATTATGTTGTCATCTCTATTAGACTAAACAATCAAAATGTTGTCAATGAGTTAAAGGTAAGATCTTAGAGGTCTGTAGCATCAAGTCTTGAGTCCAGATGGTGTATTGAAAAAATGCTGAGCCATCGATGGAGTGCTCCTACCTCTCACAGCAAAGATGTGTACATTGAAGCAGCTGAAGAGCTGCTCCAGTATCAGGAGAGCTACATTTGATGATGTTTTAGCATTGTAACAACAAGAAGATGGAAGAACACAGTGTCTCTTGGCAGACCTGGATGCTGGCACTTAAGCTTTTCAGAAAGCTCCTTGTTCCTTTCTGAACCATCATGAGCTCACCTCATTGTGGCAAAGACCTAACATAGAATGGTGCTTGTGCATTCAAGTGCTTCAGAGAAGTGAAACTCATTCTTGGGGTGCTAGTTCTTTTTTTTTTTTTTTTTTTTTTGGTCTTTTTGAGACAGGGTCTCCCTGTAGCCCCAGCTGTCCTGGAACTCACTCTGTAGACCAGGCTGGCCTTGAACTCACAAAGATCCGCCTGCCTCCGCCTTCCAAGTGCTAGGATTAAAGGCGTGCGCCACCACGCCCGGGTGCTAGTTCTTAAGTATGTTCCTATATCTGTTGTGGACTTGTTTAACATAGTGGTCTTAATGCCTGTGCTTGGTATAAGAACTTTTTATTTAGGTAGAGACTTTCTTCTGTATGATACTTGGTGCTGAAAGTCAAAAGGTTCCTCAGTCTGGGAAATTGAACTAGAGACTCTTCAATTTCAACATTCCCTGTAGAATCACCCAAGAAACAAATACTTGAGTACTTAGCCTGTTTCTACTTTAATTGTAGCAAGTTGAAAATATTTTTATTCATAATTTTTATTTTATGTGTATGAATGCATTGCCTGTGTGCATGTAAGTGCAACTGTGTCACGCAGTGCCCATGGGAGTCAGAAGAGGGTGTCGAATCTCCTGGAACTGGAGTTATGGATGGTTATTAGCCACCATGTGGGTGCTGGGAACTGAACACTGGTCCTCTGCAAGAGCAGCCAATGCTTTTAACCCATGAAGTATCTCTCTAGCACTGGAAAATATTATATTGATCTATTTCAGTGTTTTAACTAGTCAAAGACGAAATTATCTAGTAAACTAATGAAATCTTAGTTGTCGCACGTGGTTCTTTTAGAGAGTGTTTTCTATCATTTTCATAGGTTTGAATCCACCTTAACATATACATTTAAAGTACGCATCTTTTGCAAACATTTACTTGTGACTGTTCTGTGCTAACATCTGTTAGGCCCTCTCACATGTCTCAGTTCTCTTAGTTCTCATGATTGTGCTATATCTGGGCTTGACCATTGCGACAGACCAACTGAGTCAGGAGCAATCAGTCTGACGGGAACAGGGAGAAGAGAAGGTGGACAAGGGATTCGGCAAAAAGGGAATGACACCCAGACACAAGCAGGCTTGATCTGAGTGCAACTTTCCTTTCAAAGTCAGTGGTTTTATACACTAGTTTCATGTGGAAGCTATGTGTTTTATTTGATTACATTGTAAGTTTACTAAGAATAGAGCAGTTAACATTTTAATAGGAAAACTGAAAGAACATTAGTTTCCAGATAATTAGTTTTCAGGAATATATGTATCTTAAGTTTATCAAGTGATAGACAGTGGTTGCCATCTGACCAAGGTTCATGAAGAGTTTAATAATTTGGTTTGCTTACTTATCTAGTTGGTGGCCCTCTTATGCCTGATAATAAGTACTTGCATAATTTTAGGCAAATCAATGACTAAAGGAGGAAATGGTGTGGTTTCATTATTTAGGTCAGTATTCAGACCATGTATCCTGTTAGGAACAAGGTAACGCATTGATCCATATCCCCAAACAATGATAGCACAGAGAACAGTAACGATTAACAAGGTACAGCCTATTCCAAGAAAAAGGCTGAGGGCACAAGCTGCTCCAGGAGGAAAACTTCCTTGAAGCTTCTGCCTCACTCTGGTGATCATGTCACTCAGATTCAACCGAAGCTGTCGTGGCAGACCATGAACATTAATCTGTCACTGACTGATAAATGACTCTTGGAAGGGGAAAATCAAATGAGGACACCATATTGATAAAACACATGAATGCAAGTTGTGTGTGTGTGTGTGTGTGTGTGTGTGTACCTATGCATCTGTGTAAGGTAAATGTAATGTTTTCTATTTGCCCACTATGAATATAAAGCCTAATATCCTGTATACAAATGGCAAGGTGTAATTCAGGTGCACTTGTGTGCTATGTTTTTTACACTTCAGGATGAATAGCTTTGGGTGGAGGTGAGCTGAGGTGGACAGAAAGAGAGAAGTGCATCAGGCAGACAGGACTGGAGTGTGACCTTACACACATGAAGTCCGAGTGGGCATGTTGACAGGTGCTGCTTGCACATTTGCTAAATTCCTAATTATTTTGTGAATACTAACTTTATTTAACAATTTATGTATTCTTATGTTTCAAAATGTTTGATTGCCTGGTGAAATTGTGAAGTTTCGTGGCTCTTTGAAATGACTCTTTTCAGTGAAAATTATTTTTCTGCTCTAGAAATATGGTGCTGATGCCTTAAATTTCTTCTTTCTTTCTTTTTTTTTTTTTTTGGTCTTTTCGAGACAGGGTCTCCCTGTAGCCCCAGCTGTCCTGGAACTCACTCTGTAGACCAGGCTGGCCTTGAACTCACAAAGATCTGCCTGCCTCTGCCTCCCAAGTGCTAGGATTAAAGGCGTGTGCCACCACGCCTAAAAAATTTCTTTTTAATTAGAATAACAAGTGTGCATGGTAAAGACTGCTAACACTATGATAGAAATTGAACCTCCCTTCCACCCCAGAGACACTCCACTCTAGTTTGTCAGTGGTTTCTTGTGTATTATACCACGTTTCCATGTAATTGTGCACACGTGCAAATATAAATAATGCTAGTAACAGAAATGAAAACTATTTTACATGGTCATCTTTGCATTTTTCTGGAGTGTTTTTCAAGGATCCTGTGTAGATTTTCCTCATTCTCTTTCCTGACTGAATAGAATTTTATTGTGTGGATGAAGTAGTGTGCCATACATGATGGGTAATAACTGTTCCTCATTGATGGACAGTGGTATCTGACTGAAGATAACAGATGCATTTGAGAGGGAAAATCTTATAAAAAGTACAACTGAAAGATTCGGGGGTCTAGAGAGATGGGTCAGAGCTTAAGAGCACTGGTTGCTCTTGCAGGGGACCCAGGTTTGGTTCCCAACACACACACACAGTGGCTAACAACTGTAATGTCGTCAGTTCCGGGGCATATGATGTCCTTTTCTGGCCCCTGCAGGCATTGCATTCAAGGGTACAGTTGCATACATATACATAAAACACTCAGACACATACAAAACAGCATTCAGTAGGCACTGGAAACCCTTATTCGGAATAATTTCTGTTTAAAGAAATTCTTTATCATTAGTTTCAGAAGTAAGAAATATGCTCCTGGAGAGATGGCTCAGTGGTTAAGAGAACTGGCTGCTCTTGCAGAGGCCCTGGGTTCAATTCCCAGCACCCACTTTGTGGCTAACAACTTCCTGTAATTCCAGTTCCAGGTGATCTAATACCATCTTCTGACCTCCTTGGGCACTACATGACAAGAGTGCATCTGCCTACATGCAGGCAGTCCATTCATACACATTCAATAAAAAATAAAATAAATGATAAAAGGAAATATGCTCCCCCACACGCACACACATATAAGCATATGCAAATACAGACACATACAAACACACATATCACCCCTGTGGACATGACACACTCACATACACACACCAAACACACATATACACACCCAAACACATGCACACCCAAACACACCACCCCTTATACACAAACACACATATATAAGCACAGATATACAAATACATGTGTGTACATAAGCACACACATGCACATATGTGTATACATATGCATATTTGTACACATACATATGTGTGAGCATATGCACACACAGGTAGAAATATAAGTGCATATACGTACATGTGGACATATGAACACACATGTGCATATGTGTACACAGACAAGGAAATGTTATCCTTAAAGACCTGGATCAGGCATAGAGAATAAGTTTTCTACCAAATCATTTCTGTAAGTCTGGTGGAAATTTCATGTTAGTGTTTAAATTAAAACCTGCTTTTCTGCCCTCTTAGATCTAAGCATGCCTGAAAACTCTGATTACTGCAGTTTGGTTGGGATTGATTGAATTCCTTATAACCTTTTGTGCAATACAAAGGTGAATTAGAATCCCAATACAGCACCTTCCATCACCTTTCACTTATTTATTCCTCTCCTGTCTTTAATACACTTTACACTAGAGTGAGGTGTATGTCACCTGAATAGGCACATATAATTCAAATAAATGATACTTCAAAAAGTGTCCTGTTGATGTATAAAGTGGTTGCAGGAGCACCAGGTTTTCTCATTCTTTGGGATGGATGGCCCTGCGATTGAAAGTCACACTTTCATCCTAAAATTATTTTAATAAAGGAGTCATATTGTCTCCCTAAGGCACCCATGTACAGTTCAATGCTTTTGGCTCTCAGAAGAGCAGACAGTAGGCCTCTGTCACAGCCCTGAACAAAGAAAGCATCGAAGTAAAACACTATCTTCTCTGGGTCCTTTGTGTGTAAACTCCAGGCCTCCTGAAAGGAAGGAAATGCTGGATCTGTGGAGGAATGACATGCGCTGAAAAGGCCCTTTATGTAACTAGGTGTCTGCAGCTCTCATGGAGTTATTGACCAAAGTGGCCTGAAATGCTGTGAGGCAGGGTGTACCTCCGTACCATGCATGATACCCATGGACAACAAGCCTGGGTTCCTCAAGCTGGATTCAGAGCGGATCACATGGGAAGTTGGCACATGCTGGTCAACTCATCAGAGTCTTCCACCCAGCTTTGGTCCAAATTATCTCAACAGCTTTTATCCTTCTCTCCTCTGCTTCCCCTCCAACTTCTTTCCTCTTCTGTTCTTTTTCCTTAGTCTCCTTCTCCCTCCCTTCCCCCTTCTCTCCCTTCCTCCCTCTCTATTTTCCTCCATTTTAGGTACCCTAGTTCTCTAAAGAGAGCGCAAGCCAAGATGGTAGAAACCCTCATATTTGTATTTGCAAACCCAGGTTTATACTTTTTACAAACTAGAACTAAAATGGACCCTACATTAACAGGAACAAGTTCTAAGAAGTTGGCACTGTTACACACACTACTAGAAGATACACTGGTATTAGTGCTGAACTTAGCTATGCTTTGAGAGCAAAGCCTATTTTCTACTCTCTTATAGATTTCATACATTTTAGTGCCTAATCTTCTGACAAGTATACTGTAGGATGACAAATATAGTTGAAATATCTTCGATTATTTCTATTCATGTTATATAATACTATTATTAAATGGAAACCTTAGAATCAGTT
Source organism: Rhizomys pruinosus (assembly GCA_009823505.1). Classification (NCBI taxonomy): domain Eukaryota; kingdom Metazoa; phylum Chordata; class Mammalia; order Rodentia; family Spalacidae; genus Rhizomys; species Rhizomys pruinosus. The sequence goes on along the minus strand of VZQC01008065.1, from coordinate 3,013,594 downwards.
GGGGGGACTTTTTACAAATGCAGGTGCCGGGCTGGAGAGATGGCCTAGCAGTTAAGAGTGCCGACCACTCTTGCAGAGGACCCAGGTTCGATCCCCAGCACCCACATGGTGGCCAAGAACCGTCTGAAACTCCAATTCCAGGAGAACTCCAGTTCCAGGGGAATCCGACACCTTCTTCTGACCTCCATGGCATTGCACGACACGGGTGCACATACCTGCATGCAGACAGTACATTCATACACATACCGAAATAAATAAAATAAAAAAAAAATAAATAAAAATGTAGGTGCCTTGGACATCATTGGTTTCCATCTGTCACCCTTCCCTCTAGATTAGTCTATGTATAGCTGGGAGTGACACTCACATACTTTAATTATATTCCAAATAATTCTGACCTGGATCCAGGGTTACAAAATACTAGGGCTAAATAATTTCATGGGCCCAGGTTAGAAGAAACTCAGTCTAAAATCCAGAGGGCGATGTAGCATGTATAGAATTCCTGAGGGAGGGCTCTGGCCTAAAACCTTTATGTTTTCCCTGTAGCTTACCCATGACCACTTTAGCATCAACTGCCCAGAGCACCCACTTCCCTCTGTCCACATTGGCCCAGTATATGCCATTGATGCATGCTTGCCATTTGATTCCCAAACGCATACTCAAAAGCTGATGAAAGTGTACCCAAGCTGACAGAAACAGCTCCATGCATAGAGAGACACAGAGAGAAAGAGGAATAGAGGCTTCCAGTGGGAGTGGATCCCTTCTTAATAGTTTTAGAGGCTGGGTTTTTCTTTCAAAGACTTTATAGTGAGGATTGCTTTCTATAAAACACATTCTTGTCTTACACTTTTATTGTGAATGTTAGAATCCTCACACACTTATTCTAATAAACACTGCACTCTTATCTTGATTAACAGCCTTTTCTACTTTTGCTATAAACCAATGAATGATTTGATTTGCTTCTTTCACTGCTTCTCTAAGCAAAGCTGCCAACCTATACAATTGTAAGACTGTTCCAGAAATAGGATGTAATTCCTACATTTGTCCACCCAATTTGCTTTGTTCTGTTCTCATTTGTTTTCTGTACCCACATGCAATTTGGTTAAATGTAAGAGAAAGGTATGCCAAGGAAGTGTTGTGACGTCTTGTGCTTAGATTAAAGTTTTCAGAACATATTTTATCCCTAAAATGTGCTGCTTAAAAATGAACACCACACACAGACACACACCACACACTCAGAAATTTACTAGGATTGCACTTTCCAGGCTGAAATTCCTGCAATATAAATTCAGAATTAAAACTCTCTAAATGCTGAATCACTCTGCAAATGATGGCAAAGACTATTAAATTATAAGCACAATCTGGCTCTAATTGTAGCATGTATTCTTGCTTGGCACAGTGATATTTTATACTGTAACAGTTCAATTCTGTTTGGTGGCCCCAGAGACTTTCCTCAGGGTTGTTAAGAGTCTGCTAAAAGTAATCTCAAGAATTTTCAGAAGGGTCCCAGAGTACCACATAAGAAAGTATTTAAAGAGAAGTCAAATATTATCAAAGCAGATTTCCTTTATGCTGTGGGCTTTCATCATCTTTGAGATGTGGCATAATAAAGCTGGTAAGAGATGATCTTTGGGGCTCACAGGATTCTAAACTGCTGCTATACCTCCTATCAGTTCTTTAACCTTGAAAAATATTTAAACTCTCTTAACTCTTTTTGTCCTCAGACCACTAACATGCATCTTAGATACCTGTGAGTATTAAATGAGCCAGTTCCATGAACTATTTGATACAGTGCTCCATAAAAAGACATAAAATGACACAGCATGAAGTGATTATGTAATATGTGATTCTTCCTCATTTTCTTAGTAAAACGTTGATAATTCTTAAAGAGGCAGGCAGATCTCTGTGAGTTCAAGGCCAGCCTGGTCTACAAAGTGAGTTCTAGGACAGCTGGGGCTACAGGAAGACCCCATCTCACAAAGAAAAAAAGAAAAAACATTTTGAAAATTACTTTATTCATTGACACTTTTATACATGTATGTAATACATTCTGGTCACACTCATCCTTCCACCCTCTTTTACCCTCCTCTCATCCCCACCAGTCCCCCCTTTCCTCCCACCAAGTCCCCATTCCTCTTTCATGTGTTTTGGGTTTTGCTTTATGACTCATTGGTTTTAACCAGGGCTACCCCTATGGGCATGGGTATGAAACTGTCACTGTGGAGTGGGTCTCAGATCCAGTCAGAAATCAGTTGGTCACCCCATAAGAGCTATGTCATTATTATATGGGTTTCAAGTTTGAAATCTACAGAAAGGTACTTTATACTATGTGAATAGTGTCACTATGTCACTAAGACTACGACTCCCTGTCCTCCAGCAACCCTGATTGCTGTTAGCTCCCTTGGGAGGGGCAGAGTGTAAATGAACCCCACCCTCATGAATTACAGAGTTTTCCCAGTTCCATCTTGTGTAGACTCCCTGCAGGCAACCATAGCTATTGTCAGTTCATAAGTACCATGGATATGTCATGCTGATGAAACAGCATTTCATGGCCTTCCTGTTGTTCAACTACTACATTCTTTCCACCTCCTCTTCTGCAATGTTCCCTGAGCCTTGGAGACAGTGATATGGATATCCTGTTTAGTGATGAGTATTCAACAGTCACTTGTTCTCAGTCCCTTAGCCAGCTATAAGGTTATGCATTAACCACTGCTTGCTACAAGAAGAGGTTTCTTTGATCAAGACTGAGGACAGCATTAGCCTATGGGTCTAATATAAATACTTCATAGGCAGATTGACAACATGTAGAATGATCAAGACAAAAGTAGTAGGTTCACTTCTAGTGTCTGTGACCTCCTGGGCCTTGGGCCTTTGACCAAGTCCACAGTATTGAGCATGGGCTTTGTACTATGGAATAGGTATCAGATTCAATCACAAATGTATGGGTTATTCCCATAATTGTGACACTATGACATGGGAAGTACATCTTGCTTGGAAAATTGGTGTTTTAGCATGAAAATTCTAAACTGTCCAAGAGCACTGCTGACTTCTCCCCTAGCTAGTTACACAGGCACTTCTGGCAGGATGAAGACTAGCAAGTGAGGAGGAAGCTTCCAGGTGGTTCTAGCGTGGCTGCTTTCTGTATTCTATAACCAGGGTGTGTTGTATGATGTGTTCACCAATAGAGCCTTACCATCCCATTCTGGTGTGCAATTAATGGCATTGGCCATAACCTGTATAACTTTGAAGACCTCCAGCCAGCCAAGAGCTCCTAAGGAGGTGTTTAAAACTTGGCACCGGGCTTTTCATGCATGGTACCTCTCTCCAAAGTCTTTATTTTAAAATTATAGTTTTAATTAGCTTATAAAGTAATAGGTTTCCATGTACCTTCCTCAGAAAAATCTTAGTTTTAATCGATTCTCCTATGGACCCTATGTGAGAGAACCTTGTTCTTTCCCATTTCTGTGTTGCCCTTCCACCCCCCGGGATTCCCCTCCTGTTTTCATAGCACTCGTGTTCCATCTTCCACCATCCAGACCTCTGCTCTCCCCACCCCAACTGCCGTGGCCCCATCTCACTTCCAGATCTCTATAGACTTTCCTGTTTAGAAAAACAAATATAAGACTTTGAAATTACGATTGAACATGCATAATTTGACATTTAAGGCCTGGGTTACTTCACTCAATATAATTTCTTCCAGTTCCACCAATTTTTCTGAAAATTTAATTTCATTTTTCTTTATGGCTGAATAAAATTCCATTGTGTACATGTTCCACATTTTTACTAATCCATTCATCGGTGATATCTATCTAGGCTGTTTCCTTTTCTTGGCTATTGTGAATAGAGCAGCAGTGAACATGGATGAGGATGTCTCTGTGGTAGGATAGAGTCTTTTGGATAGATACTAGTAGTGGCTTAGCTGGTCATATGGTAGTTCTATTTCTAGGTTTTTGAGAGACCTCCAGACTGAAAGTGCCTATAGTACTTTACTGTCCCACCAACAGTGTATCAGGATCTCCCTTTCTCTGCATCCATGAGAGCATTTGTTGTCATTTGTATTTTTCATGATAACCATTCTGAATGGGGTAAGAGTGAATCTTAAAGTAGTTTTAATCTGCATTTCCCAAATGGTTAATGGTTAATGGTGGTGAATGAACACTTTGTAAAATGTTTACTAGATATTTATACTTATTCTTTTGAGAAATCTCTGTTCAGTACTATCAGCCATGCTTTAATTAGGTGGTTTCATTTCTTGATGTTTAGTTTCTTGAGTTCTCTATATATTCTAGATAAAAATCCTCTTTCAGGATTCTAGCTGGAAATTATTTTCTAGCATTCTATGGGCTGCCTTGTCACTTGATTGTCAATTCCCTTTCTGGTACAGGAGTCTTTTAGTTTCATGTAATCCCATTGGCTCTTGTTGATATTATTTTCTGTGGTATCAGAATCCTATTCAGAAAGTCCTTGCCTGTTTTTATATGTTGAAAGTACTCCTTACTTTATCCTATGAGCATCTAAGTATCAGGTCTTATGTTGAAGTCCTTCATGTATTTTGGAGTTGAGTTTTGTGCAGGATTAGAGTTAAGGTGTTAGTTTCATTTTTCTAAACATTGCCATCCAATTTTCCCAGCACCGTTTGTTGAAACTGGTGTCTTTTCTCCAGTGAGTATCTTTGGCAGCTTTGTCAAAGATCAGGTGGCTATAATCATTCACTATATTTATTTATGTCCTCTGTATCAGTTTCTCTACCAATATCATGCTAGTTTATTACTATGGCTCTGAAGTATGACTTTGTATCAGGTTGGTAATGCCTCCTGCTTTTTATTCAGAATTGTTTGGGTAATTCTTGGTCTTTTCACTGTTATATAAAGTTTTGAATTTTTATGCATGATTACATTGAATTTGTATATTACTTTTAGTAGGATGGCCATTTTTTTACAATATTAATTTTATGATGCATGAACATTGAATGTCTTTAACAAAATACATTTATTTTTTATTTTTTATTGTTGTATATATATTTTTGTACAAGATTATGTTACTAATCAAATCTAGATCTGTGTCCCCCTCCCTACCCCCCACCCCACCAGAGCTCATGCATTCTGCCAAACATATTTTTCATCTTTCTCTCAGTCTTTCTCAAAATTCTTGATATTGAAGTTGACTGTTTCAAGCAGAAGTTCACTTTCAGTCAGTTCTTTGACACAGTTTTTTCTGTTGTTGTCGTTCTTTCCAATATGTGCCACTCCCAACTACTTGGACAAAAGCTCAAGGCACCCTGCACAAGAAATACTTACCACTAGGTAATTGGCACTAGCATCCACAGATGAGGGATACCATTCGTCGTTTGTTTCTCTGAGACTGTGTTACTTCACTTAACATAATATCTTCTAGTTCCATCCATTTACCTGCAAAGTTCACGATGTCATATTTTTTACTGCTGCATAGAACTCCATTCTGTAGATGTACCACATTTTCTCTATCTACTTGTCAGTTGAGAGGCTAATAAAATTCATTTCTATCTTTCTGATTATCATTATTTGTATTTGCTTATAACTTGACCTTAGAAAGAGAGAAAGAAGAAATAAAAGAGTAATGCTATTCATTTTACTTTATATCACCTGCTCCCCTTGGGTATTAGCTGCCTTGACTCAAGTAGATTAAGCTGGAGTAGGAGTTGCTCAGTGTTGTGTATTGGAGATGTCTAGATGCATATGATATGTTCAGCCCATGGGTTTAGCTCTGTTCCTTTACAAAACCTTTTAATGTAACAATAAAACACAAATAATTCATAGTGGTACAAGAACAGCAATGAGAGGAAATGACAGGAGGAAAGAGATGTCAACCAAAATTAGAAAGTGGAAATGACATGGGCTGGTGATGACTAACCCGACTGACTTCCCAAACTGGAGAAAAGAAAAAAGCCAAAACTCAGGAACTGGAGACAGAAGAATGGGAATGATGGGTTCAGAGAAGAGTTTGGTCTTCAGATGCTTCTCAGCATGCATGGCTCAGGCCTCTCACCCTCTCCTTATCTCACTCTTTCTTTGTCTGTCATATTCCTGCCTTCCACCTACCTTATGCCAAGATGAATGGGAAATCACTTAGGTGTTCATGGGCACACAGAGCTGCCCTGTGCATTATACACCAAAATATACATGGACACACATCAGTTGTTGTTATTATTTCACATTAGTTGGCAGTTGGTTAAAATTTTTATTATTTATTTATTATTTTTTAGTTTATTTATTATATTTTAAGGGATTCACAATATAAGATCTTGCACAGTTGTTTTCAGATCACATTGACATTACTCAGTTTGCCATGCAATAAGGTAATTGGTGCTAGCATCCACAGATGAGGGATACCATTTGTCGTTTGTTTTTCTGGGACTGTGTTACTTCACTCAGCATATCTTCTATCTCCAGCCATTTACCTGCAAAACTCATGATGTAATCTTTCTTTACTGCTGCATAGAACTCCATTGTATAGATGTACCACATTTTCTCTACTTGTCAGTTGAGGGGCACTTGGGTTGGTTACAGCTCCTTACTACTGTGAAAAGAGCTGCAACAAACATGGCTGTGCATGTATCTCTGCGGTAAGATGAGTCTTGTGGGTACATGCCCAGGAAAATTTTGTTTTATATGAGGTATTCTATTTCTAAAACATTGAAGGTAGATTGAAACAAAATTGTGACATAAGATGTTCCTGTTATCTTTAACTTTGCTCAGGACACTGAAACTGCAAATGAGAGTAGGAGATTCTTTTTACTGTTTAATTAATATATGTCATTGTAATGGAAAATGAGCCTGTTGAAAAATCAGTAACTACTCATAGATCTGTTTGATATAATAAATAAATTAATTTGAATTCTAATTAAAGAGTTCTAATCACCTTCATGTCTTGTAAATTCCCTGTGACTTAGTATTGGAAACTCCTTCAATAATGTTACTGACAGTCTTTATATATGAGGCTGTGGGTAACATTCAATACTAATATTATTCTCTAGATTTTTAAATAAGAAAATGGTTCAAATCTAAACTATTCATTATTTCATTTCTCACAAGATTTCTTCAGAGGATGGGTATAGACATTTTTAACAACTTCCTTGATAAGGCAAGTTGGTTATCAAATATAATTGAAGAGGAATATCTTACTGAAGAATATAGTTACTTGGGAGAAACATGGAAATTATAAATTATAAAGTGTAACTCAATAATTTGCCAGGTCTTTAATAAAAATTTAATATAGTAATTTTGGTGAGGAAATATATTGCACAATTTCTTTGATTTTACCATGTCTTCATATTTTTTCATTCATTTGTTACATGAAAAAGCAACTTACTCAAACTCAATCTCAAGACAATTAGCGTCATTCAATGAGCTGTTTCCCCAGCAGGCTTATTCATAGAGTGTTCACAGAGCATTAAAGTTGGTTTCCAAAGGATTGATGTCCAGAGCATAATGAAGTATAGTGATTGGAGCTGCATGGGTCTGACTCATTTATACTTAGGTTGTCATTAATTTGGTTTAAAAAGCAAAACTGATCTGATTATTACATTACTGAAAGGCCACAGAACATTGAAGGGTCCTTACCTAAAATACAGTTTATACTATTAAAATCTTTTTCTAAAAACAATCCCTTAGAATTTAGAGTATATAATGTAACATGTTTTATCTGTAAAAAGAGAATAAGCCCCATTGAAATGAACCCTCTACATACTTGCTATATTTGACATGGAAGCTATGTTAGGATTGGAATCATCCATGGATAAGATGCCTTTCTGTCTGTGGGTGGGTAGGAGTGAGTCCTTTCTGATCCAAGGGTCCTGATTACTTTGAGGTCTTTAACCTTCCTCAGCCCATGTAAATTCCTTTCCATACCTGGCAGTGGGGCTGCCTTTTGGCAGTAAAATTATAGCACCATTGGCCTCCCACCATCTCCACTCTGTTATCCCATCTTTTAATCAAATCTTGATGAAAACAGAAGGGATGTGAATCAGTGGGGCTGGAGCTAAATTTGTTTCTATATGTGATATGCTTCATAGTTATTATAATTCAATCCTAGGTAATATTTTTATTATGACAAAGCTCTCCCAGATATAAGCTCTATATGGCAATAGTTTCCTTGCATCTAAAACAGTCAGGCAGGATGATTAATAATATAGAAATGAATGAACATGGAAGAGCTGCACCATATGTTCTTTTTGGAAAAGCAGAAGTTAATTAACATAATACAACATAAATTCCAAGTAAATACATTGGTTTTCACCTCAAGAAATTGCTCAAACTAACTGTGCAATAGGGCAGGACACTCTGACATGTGCCATGTCTCTGAATGAAGCAGAGGTATGTCACATGCCACATTGGGGTTGTCTGTGTCACTACTGGTTTGGTATGCCATTCACTCTCTCCTGTACCTGCTACATACTAGTAAGTGTTACAACCTTATGTCATAATATTTAAAACATAACTTCCTGATAACAGGAGAAACAGAGTACTCTGAACTGGGGCTTTGAATGAGTTTGTACATATTTCATATTGAATAGTCATTTTTTTCTGTTAATGTGTTTGGACCTCCTTTGTTGTCTTCATATAATAAAAGTAACTTTGTGAAGCTAAAATACGAAAACAAAATATAATGTGAAAATGGGCCTAGAGTGTGAGCATGTGATGAATTTGAATTCCTGGCTCTTTTACTGACTTTATTTCCCAAAGCAGATGATTTTGATTTCTGTGTACACTTATAATATTTCCAAATAAATGTTTTAAAAAATGCTTTGATCCTTATCTTGAAAGACAAATGGGAACACACAGGCCTTCCCTAGTTCCCCAGGTCAGGAGCATCAGGGCTTCCATGCCCTCCAGGTACCTGTCTCCAGTTCTGCGCACATTTCATCACATCTAAGTCGCCAGTGGCCCTTCAGAGAAGGTTGGGTCTGCTGCCCATTTCCCCAGTTCTGCGTTGGAGTTTGTCTGATTGACATAGTATGGACCTTGTGCATGCTGTCACCATTGTTGCAAGTTCATATGAACAAGTTCTCAGAGACCTGAAAGCCTCTGTTTCCTTATGTTCATGCACCAACCCTGGCCCTTACAATCTTTCTGACCCCTCTTCTGCAATGGTCTCTGAGCCATGAGTGCATGAAATTTAATATAGGAGTTCTATTCAGGGACATGCACTCTGCAGACTCTTATTCTCTGTACCTTGGGCAGTTGCGGCCTTCTTTAGACTCTGTTGCATAAGGAAGCTTTGCTGGTGAGAGCTGAGGGGTGCTTTAGTATTCTCTCTACCCCCTGTTCCTCTCTGTTCCATGAGTCTTAGGTGTAGAGGTTCCACTATGGATGAGTCATTTAGGACTGGGCATCTCTCAGACATATATTCTTCATGTGTGACCAGATTCAGAACTCTGTAATAGTCTCCATCTGTGCAAAAAGAAGTTTCTTGGATGAGTGATGTATGGTATACACTTGTCTGTAAATATAAGGATACGTATTTAGCACATGGTAAGAAATTATATTTGTTGGGGCTGGAGAGATGGCCTAGTGGTTAAGAGCACTGACTGCTCTTGCAGAGGACCCGGGTTCGATCTCCAGCACCCACATGGCGGCTGAGAACCATCTGAAACTCCAATTCCAGGAGAACTCCAGTTCCAGGGGAATCCGACACCCTCTTCTGACCTCCACGACATTGCACCACACGGGTGCACAGACCTGCATGCGGACAGTACATTCATACACACAGAGAAAAATAAATAAAAAAAGAAATTACATTTGTCTAGGGATATGATAGAGATAGGTTTTCTCCAGGATCTGTGGCCTCTTCAGCCATGTGTCTTTGGCTATATTTACATTCCCACCTGTGAGTTACCTTCCATTCAGAGAGCTTTCAGTCCAATTAGAAAGCTGTGGATTGCTCCCTCAATAAAAGGGCCACTACTGCATCACTATAGTTTGTTGTACAGGTTCCTGTTCTACAATTTAGTATTTATGGCATTTTAATCTTAGTTCACACTCTCATATAATAAAGCCAGACAGAACTGGTGTGAGGTACAAGAAGTCCTGCCTTACACACCTGGGATTGCTTTTCTTTATAGCAATATTGATACTTCAGTGAAAAATATACTTGAAAATCTGTGTAATTAGCTGCATTTTACACAGTGTACTAAAGTAGAAGATGAAACAGGGGTTTATTTATTTATTAGTTTATTTGCATGCATGTGATGTGTGCATATGTTCCTGTGTGTGTGTGTGTGTGTGTGTGTGTGTGTGTTAATTTGCATGTAGAAGCCAGAGATAGACGTGCACTGTCTTCCTTGTTTTTTGTCTTTCATTAGTTTTTGAGGTCGGGTTATTCACTGGCTCTGGAGCTCATCTCTTCTCTTAGGTTGGCTGAGTAATGAGTTCTAGGGACCTGTCTGTCTCCACACCCCCAGAACTGGGGTTTTGGACACGGCTTTTACTTGGGTGCTAGAAATCCAAACTCAGCTTCTCACACTTGTTATAGTGGAAACTTTACCAACTAAGTGACCTCTTGAGCTCTAAAATAGGCCTTTTGAATTGACACTATGACCCCAGCATGTGGACTAGATGTAGAAGACAAATGGAGACTTATGAAGTAGACATTACAGGTTCTGTTTGAAATAACTGTTCTTTGTGCTCAAGAACAGAGATGGAAAAGCGACATACATATTCATTGTGAACTGGTTTTATGAATCTGAGGTTGATGTGGGATGTAAGGTAAAGTGTAGCTCCAAATTCCTGCATCATTTCCTCAAGAGGACAGCAACCAGCACTTACAAAGCCCTTCTTTCTGGAGACAAAGCTGAAGACAAGAAGTCTAGTGTCTCCAAAAGGGCACTAGTGGCTGGAGCATGGAGATTAGGAGTCTGCAAAATGTGGGTCCTCAGACAAGACCCCTATATTAAGCGTCACTCATCCAGGGCTCAGGGACCATTGCAGAAGAAGGGGTGGAAAGATTGTAAGAGCCAGGGAGGAGGTGCAGGACCATGTGGAAATAAAAGCATATAAGCTCTGTGGACCCTTTCTTTTCTTTTTTATTTATTTATTTTTTTTATTTTTAAGGGATTCTACAATATAATGACACAGTTGTTTGCAGATAACATTGATGTTACTCAGTTTGTCATACAATTAGGTAATTGGTGCATTTTGCATGTCCAAATTTTGAACAACCGAAGGTTCCCATAGTCCAGTTGGAGAAGCTTGTATGCACAGGCATATTGATCAATTAGGAGTCCAGACTATATTCCTGTAGTCTCATGATTCACCCCTATCTCTCTGCAGCCCTTACATTCTACCACGCCTCTTCTTCCTCAGTTTGTTCCCTGGGCTTTGGGAAAGGGGCACAAGTGGGTGAGAAGAAAACAGTCTAATTTCTTTGGAGTTGTCATTTTGGACTCTAGTCTGTTCTGGTTGTTTCCCTTCATGGGTTGACAGCTTTTCCAGTGATACCCTTTTTAGTCATACTAACAAAGCACAAGCTATTGGATGCACAGGCATTTAAGCAGTACTAATTATTATGTCAAGCTAAGCTGTGAGCATAGACACAGATGCTTGGATGGTATGGACCCTTTCATATGAACCTACAGCAGTGGTGTCAGCATGCACAAGACCCATGCAAACTTAAGCAGACAACCCAGCATAGAACTGTGGAAATAGGTAGCAGATCCCAATCTTAGCTAAGGAACTGTTAGCAACTGATTACTGGCTAGTGAGGAAGAGCTGGCCTTAAAGTGAGGGACTCTGAATGGGCCGAATAGACTGCAGTGGATGAACTTGCACTGAGGAATGTCTGGGGATGCTGACTTGCCACAATGGCCCTTGCCACAATGACGGAGTGTGTGAATTCCAGTGTGTATGTGGGGGTGGGGTGGGGGTGGGCTGTGGAAGAGTGCTAATGGGGAAAGGGAAATAATGGTGATTAAGACTGACTGATGTTCTGTATGAAATACAGAAGAATTCAAAAAATTGGGAAAAAATTCCATTAAGAGAAAAGAAAAAAATTCTAGTGTCTCTAGGTTAATATGGCAAATCATCAGAGCAGGTCCTTGATCACCTAAATGACAGACTGAGACATGAAACATGGTCTAGCCAGCTCCTTGGTTCTGGAAGATGAGCAAGCCTAGATTTGTGACAAGTATTTGACTAAAGGTTGAGTTTTCCCTATTCAAAGTGCCAATGACCAGAAGTATTTCAGATTTTGAATGTGTTTGGACTTTGATAGATTTTCATATACATAATGAAGTAAAGAACAAGATTGAAGTTTAAACCCCAAATATGATAACTTATACCCACAGAGGCTGAGCTCAGTTTGTACAATATTTTTGATAATTTTATGCATGTAACATAGTTTTAGGTATGGCATTTTTGATTTGTGACATCGTGTTGGTGACAAAAACCTTTTAGATTTTGGAACACATTAGACTTTGTGTTTTCAGATGAGATATGCCCAACATAGTCTGTCAAAAGACAGCCAACTTACTTGTAGAGCTAATTGGTTTTATTTGTGATTCTGATTGTAAATTCTATTTTTATGATTTTATTTACAAAATATGTTATATTTTTATGTCTATGTGTGTACATGTCTTTGTATATTTTGTATGTGTTGAGTATGTTACATGTGTATATGTGTGTGGTGCATGTTCACATGTGCATGGTATGTATGTGCATTTATGTGTGTGTGTGTGTGTGTGTGTGTGTGTGTGTGTGGTGTATGGTTGTTTGGGGCTGCATACATGCCAAAGCTATGGTGGATTCAAGGTGAACTGGTCTATTAGTCTCCACAGTATCCTTTTTTTAAAAAACAATATTTATTTTTTATGTGTATGAATGTACTGTCTGCATGTAGGTTTGTGCATCCATGGCGTGCAATGCCTCGGAGGTCAGAAGAGGGTGTCAGATTCCCCTGGAACTGGAGTTAAAGATGGTTCTCAGCCACCATATGGGTGCTGGGGATCGAACCTGGGTCCTCTGTAAGAGCAGTTGGCACTCTTAACCACTAGGCATCTCTCCAGCCCCAAATTATTCTCTTTTTATTTATTTATTTTTTATTTTTGGTCTTTTTGAGACAGGGTCTCCCTGTAGCCCCAGCTGTACTGGAACTCGCTTTATAGACCAGGCTGGCCTTGAGCTCCCAAAGATCCACCTGCCTCTGCCTCTGGAGTGCCAGGATTAAAGGCATGTGCCACCAAGCCTGTCCACTGTATCCTTTAAGATGGGATCTCTCTCTCTCTCTGAATCTGGAGCCCAGCTGCTGGGTCTCTGCTCATAGTATTTGGGTTACTGACCACACCCAGCTTTTTTTTAATTTAATTTATTTATTATTTAGTTTCGTGTATGAATGTACTGTCTGCATATAGGTCTGTGCACCCGTGTCATGCAATGCCGTGCAGGTCAGAAGAGGGTGTTGGATTCCCCTGGAACTGGAGCTCTCCTGGAACTGGAGTTACAGATGGTTCTCAGCCACCATGTAGGTGCTGGGGATCAAACCTGGGTCCTCTGCAAGAGCAGTCGGAGCTCTTAACCGCTAGGCCATCTCTCCAGCCCCCAACACACCCAGCTTTTTACATGCTTGTGGAGGATTCAAATTCAGGTCCTTTGCTTGCAGGGCACCGTCTCTTAACCACCGAACCACCTCTCAAGCCTTGCTACATTCTATTCTACAAATGCTTTTTATGATTTTATTTACAAATTAATATCTGCATTTTATTCTACAAATTCTGTAACATTTTTATAAAGTGAAAGGAAGGTTCCATTCCACAAAATAGAATGATGATTCTTCCTGGCTAATGATAGAAGGTTTTCTAACATGGGAAGAAGGAAAAAGAACACTAGAAAAGTTACTGTTTACTGTCAGGTCTTGAGGTCACTTTCCTGTAAAGGCCAAAGAAGAGACTGCTTCTGACTGCACTGATACAGGTAGACTGTTATCCCCTGTTGCCAAGGAATCTGATCTGTTTGCAGAGTCTGTTTTCTTAAAGTTTCAGTTTAATTGTATGACATTTAGCATGAGTGACTCCATTTTGGTCTGGCCTATTAAAGTCTAGTAACAAGATGTGTCATAGATCCCTCCAAATTACTGGAGATGAAGTCGAACACATACCGTATAAGAAATGGTGAAAGTTCAAAATGACAATGTGCTCATTCCCCTGGCTTGATTAGTAATGCATGATTCAAGCATTGCCTTATTCCATGGAAGAGTACACAGATATTGTTTGTGGGTCAAAAATGAAATGAAAATAAAAATAGCAAGAACAAGGACATTAATACAGTGAATATAATGTTACCTGCAAAGGGGTCTTCAGGTTGTTCATGCTGGTTTGGCTGATTTCACAGGATCTGGTAGGGCACTGTGAACTTCTTTGAGCTGAGAAACTTGTGTGCTTGTGGCTTCTTCGAGGCAGAGCACATATCCACACCATGGTTTCTGGCTCCAAATAGAGCAAAATGGGAGGCTTCTGGGGCAAGGAGCATGCTACTAATAATTGCATGTCTCTTCCTGAAAGTTGTTAAATGAAGTCAAGTGGCGGTGTCTAGTATTCAGGCGATCATGGGTCTAAAGAAACTTCTTTCGTTTGTGTTGTTCATTTTCTCTCTTTTCTCCTCTTTTTGGAAGTACACACATCTATTTCTTTTATAAGATTTAATTTGGCTTCAGTTATTTGGTGGCATACGAAAACTTCTTAACTTGTAAAAGCAATTTTCTTCCATGTCTGGATGATTTATAACACCAAAAGTCAATGAAAGCGTATTTTCAAAGAACTGCACAGAGGTTGATACACTTTCGGATAGCTTTCTTCTAAATGATAGTTTTCAGCTTTGTATAATAAATCTGCTTGTATCTTTTCATATTCACAGGTTTTGTTATTTTATAGCATTACTTTTCATGCTAAAATAAATTGTCTGATCATGTGTAGCAATACATTTGCTTTCAGTGACGAGGAAATGAAAGGAGGTATGCAAACTTATAAATAAGCATACAGATGGCACAAACACAGGAGCCGGGTGTAGTTCTTGTTTGCAGGCATGATCAGTTTCCATCATTGTTCAGAGTCAGAACAACCTCATTAAGTTCACATTATAAAATGCCACTCAAACACATACTTCCCTTAGGTTTTGAAGGTCCTGATTATGCTCAGTGGCAGACTGTGCCAAGTAATTTGTGAGACATTCCACCCTGTCTGCAAAAGCTGCATGTTTAGGGAAGGAAGGAGGCAAGGACAGGCTTGCTGATAATGAAGACTGAATTTCCTTATTCCTTATCTCAGATGGCTCTTTTGGTTGGCTTCTTTGAGCAAGAAAATTTATCTCACTACTATATGAAAGCTTAGAACTTCTCAGTCTCTGAAATCACTACTGACTCTGTGGTTACACATGCATACGTGCACGCACACACACACACACACACACACACATGCGCACATGGGGCCTTTCTTTGCACACACACATGAGGTCTTGGCTCATTTTGAAGTTCTGTTCTTTCTTTTGCCGCTAGTCTCTCTGTTCTGCTTTCAATGTGGTTATTCATGAAGGAGCAGTGTACCCAACACAGAGGATCTACGCATACTCTACCCATACCTCTTCCTGCACAGCAGCTCCTGATGGCTTAGAAACACTGTGCCAAGATCTCTACACATTTTAACATTTTACATTATTATCTTCAAATCAGTGAGATATACACTTTTAACCTTTACTCTAATTTAAAATTTTTCATTGTACATGTTCATTGTACATAAGGCTATTGTTATATAAGGATATTGTCATACAAGTATATATTGTTCACTGAACATATCTCCCACATTTCCTCTTACCCTCTTTTTCTCAACCCTCTTTCCTTCTATTCATCCCTTTAGTTGTCCAAGACTCCTATCATGGCATGCGCTTATGTGTGTATGTGTGATTTCATGTATTTATATAAAAAATGAGGGACAACATACAATATTTGTCCTCTCCAGTATAGCATAATTCCTGATTATCTCCAGTTGTAGTTTTATGCAAATAGAATAGCTTCATTCTGGATGGATGGAAAATTTCATGGTGTATACATACCACACTTGCTTTATTCATTCCTCGGTCACTGGGCACTTAATTTGTTCCATAACTAAGTTATCATAAATAGTGCTACAAGAAACATTTGTGTACAAGTAACTCTATGGTATGTTGGCTAGTAGTCCTATGGGGAAAATACCCAGGAATGGTATAGCCTGGTGATATGGTAGATCTGTTTTTAGTTTTTAAGAAACCTCCATACTGATATCCATAGTGGCTAGACTAGGATACGTTCCCATCAGCAGTGTATAAGGTTCCTTTGTATACATCCTCACCAGCATTTGCTATTTGTTTCCTTCCTAATTAGAGTAAGGTGGATTCTCAGTGTAGTTTTATATCACATTTCTTTGGTGAGACTAATGGAAGTAAACCATATTTTCATATCTTTATTGGCCATCTATATTTCATATTTTGAAAACTGCTCATTTTATTGATTGTGTTGTTTGATTTCTTATTGTTTAGAGTTCTTTGAACATTCTAGATATTAGATGTCAGATGTATAGCTGGTAAAGATTTTCTCCCATTTTGTAGGCTGTCTGTCTCCCCAGGTAATTGTCTCATTAACTGCAAGCTTTTAGTTTCATGAAAACCTATTATTGGAATTATTTCTTGAGTGACTAGGGTCTATGCCTAAACCTTGAAGTGTTTTTCTCATTTTTAATTTAAAAGTTTCAACATTTCCTGTGTGTGCACACTCTATTTACATTATTTCCATCCCTCCCGCCCCTCCAGCTCCTTTTGTGACCCCTTATATCTCTCAAATTCATGACCTATTTTTCTATAATTACTATTGTTATATGCAAACATCCACACATCCATAAACAACTTACTGAGTCAAATTAGCATTGCTGGTATGAACATGTTTAAGGCTGAGCACTTAGGACTGGGAATCAGATCAGGGTGCTTATCACTGGAGAAAACTGATTCTCCTTCAGCAGCCACCAATTCCCTATTTTTCATCCAGATGTGGAGGCATGACAAGTTTTCTAACATCCAGGTTGACATGTTGACAGGTGTGGTCTTGTGTAGATTTTTGGATACAGTATATTGTTGATAGTTCATGGATTCAACATCCCTGTCATGTTTATAAGACATTCTCTCACACTAGGCTCCTGGTTCGGCTGGCTGGCTCTTAAAATGTTTCCACCCCCTCTTCTGCAGTGTGTCCTGTGCCTTAGGTAGCATGCTGTAGTTGTCTCAGTTGGGGCTGACCACTCCATGGTCACATAGGCTCTGCATTTTAATCAGTTGTAGATCTCTGTAGTAGCTTCTGTCTGCTGCAAAAAGCAGCTTCTTTAATGAGAGTTGGGATTTTCTTTTATCTATGGATATAAAGATAAGTATTTCAAACACAATTGGAAGCTCTGTTAATGTAGAAAAATGGCAGAAGTAGATCCTCCTCCAGGGTCTATGACCACTTAGCCACAGGTTTTGACTAGCTTTACAATACCAGGCAAGAGTTCCCTTCTACTGAGTGGGTCTTAAGTCCAACTAGACAGTTGTTAGTTATGCCCAAGATGTATGCACCACTATTGTACCACTAGTGATATCTTGCTGGGCATCACATTGTTGTGTCTTTGCTTTGCAGCTGGTTAGGACTATTGATAACTTTTCTCCCTTGGCTTGGATAGCACCTTCTGATACTATGAAAACTAGTCCTCAAGGAGGGTGCTTCTAGGTCAGTACCAGCTTGATTCTTCCAAGACGTGTGACTGAAATGTATAATATCTTCGGCAGTGGGGTCTACCCTTCAAGTGCTAGGAGGCAACCAAGGACAATGGCAATAGATCATCTTCCCTCTAACAATTTCAGAATTCCAGTTCTTATATTAAGGTCTTTAATCAATTTAAAGTTTAGGTCTTTCTACGAAGATAATAGATATGCATATCACTCTTCTACATGTGGGATATCCAGTTTTGCCAGCACCAGTGATTGAAGACTGTCTTTTCTCCAATGTGTTTTTGGCATCTTTGCCAAAAATCAAGAGGTTTAATAAATGAGGAGAAATCAAGCTGGTATTGACATCAAAGCTTCATTTCTATTGGCTAGCTTTCATACTGCTAGAAGTTACTATGCATGCTGTAGGAAGAAAACATTAATCAACCTTTCCCAGCTATCAATTCTGTCAGCTACAACAACTGGCCTGGCAAGATATGCCTCTGATGCAATATTGTCACGAATATTAAGTTAGTCGCCAACCACATTATTATTGTATTTAAGGTCCACTTCATAAGATGGAGCTCATACTTGACACTGATAGCAGGCCTCAGTCTACATGGCTTGACAGGACATGGACCACAAGGGAGAGCTCAATACTATTACTCTGCTAAATAGATATAGTATTAAATCAGTCCTAATGACTTACTGTTCTACCCGAAGGTTAATGCATCTCTAAACTCCCACCAGGGAAACTTCCTCATCCAGCAGATGGTGATTAATTCAGAGACCTACAATAGGCCAACATGTAGAAAATAAGAATCTGAAGGCTGCTTTTCCATAAATAGGACACCCATATCAAACCTCTGCCTCCCAAAGCTTAAGGATCATTGAGGAATAAAGGGTGGAAACGTTGTAAGAGCTGGAGGTGGTGGATGACCACAAGGGAACAGTTTCCCAGAAAGCTGGGAAATTAACTCACATGAACTCAGAGCAATGATGACAGAAGGAAAAAGGCACCATTAGCTCAAGCCAGACAAAATACCTGCATGGTTGTGGGGAAGTAGGTAAGAAACCTCAACCTTACCTAAGGAACTGATGGTTGCTGAAAGGGGGAAGAATCAGTGTCTTTCAAGGGTTTGACTTGTTAGGTTAACTAGGCTCCAGTGGATGCACTTGCAGTTTAGGGCATTTAGGACACAAATTTGACTCTATAGTTACACATACACACACACACACACACACACACACACACACATGCACACACGTGCACGCACAGGCACACACACACACACACACACACACACATATATATATATACACACATATATCTCTATCTATCTATCTATCTATCTATCTATCTATCTATCTATCTATCTATCATCTATCATCTATCTATCTATCTATGGGCTATGTACCATGTGGGTGCTGGGAACTGAACCCAGAACTCTGCAACTGACTTTTTTGCGTGGGTTTGTATGTGATTTGACTGCATGCACATATGGATGTTTGTACAAGTGTGGGTGATATTAGGTTATGCTGCGCTCCCCCAGACAAATAAAGGGACCACAAGATTTTAGGCACTCCAGGTCAAAGTTTGCTTGCGGGTGGGGGGGGGGCGCTAATATCAAAGGAAAAATAGAGCCAGCACTGAATGGTGTCTGGCAGGGGAATTTAAGGGAGAGGGTAAGGACTGAGGTGGTTGGGGGAAGGGTGTTAAGTAGAAGTCTCCAGCTTTTCAAAAGGGCAGAAGATTCCTGAGTATTCTGTGCTGGCCTGCTTTTCCATAACCAAAGGCAGGCTGGTAGAGCAGGTGCCACTGCCTTGAAAGCCTCTGCATTTCAAATGGACTCCAGGCCTTTGCAGAATTCACATCCGGTGAGAGTGTGCTTATGGTGGCCAGAGGTGAATTTGAGCATCTTCCTTGGTGGTTCTCTACCTATTTTTTGAGGCCAGAGTCTTTTAAATAACTCTGAGCTTTTGTTTCAATTAGTCTGCCTAGCTGATTTGCTCTGGTGAGTTCCTGTCTCCATCTTCTGCATACTAGGATTACATACCGGTGGGCCCCCACTTCCACTTGGTTTCTGAGAATCTGAAATCTGATCCTCACCCTTGTATGATCTGTGAAAGGCTTTTTCCCGACGCAAAACAGGCCAGATCAAACCAGATTAACTAAGTATAAAAGGAGGTTTATTAGGACATGCTCCTGGGCTGGTCCACTGGTCTCAGAGAGGGAGGCCAGGGAAGTATGCGCTTGGGCTGGGGATGAGGGTTTTTATAAGTTCTGGGGAGAAGAAGATGAGGTAATGATGGTGAGACAAAGCATGTACTTGTCAGGGCAAAACTGGTGCAGTGGGAGGGGACAAAGTGTGTCTTTAGTGCTCGTCATGAAGCTGGAATATAACCATATATTGTCTTGGGCTGTGCTCTCATCAGGAAGGGAAGTTGCATCAGCTGCCGGAGATGAGGTAGGCTTTTGACCCAAAGAGAAGGGTGGTAGGTGCCATCTTTAGATCTCCAAGCCCAGGCCCTGCCTAACAATATGTTCTTTTTCTGCTGAGCCATCTCTCCTGACTTTTGTGTCTTAATTTTGTATCTTGGTACTCTTCCAAATGTGTTTACTGGAACTAAGAGTTATATGGTGAAATCCTTAGTATCTGTTGCATATCAAATCATCATCTGCAAATAAGGATACTTTGACTTTTTCCTTTCTATTTGTATCCCTTTTACTTATTTTTCTTGTCTTAACTGCTTTAAGCTAAGACTTCAAGCACTGCATTGAATGAGAGTAGGAAAAGTAGATGCCTGGTCTTGTTCCTGATATCAGTGGAAATGCATTGAATTTTCTCCCATTTAATTTGAGATTGGTTATAGGTTTTTAATCTATAGGCTTTATTATGTTGAGATATGTTCCCTTTTTTCTCTTTTAAGTGCTTTTAACACAAAGAGATATTAGACTTCTCAAAAGGTCTTTCTACATCTATTGAGATGATTATGTTATTTCTGACCTTGAGACCATTTATGGACTATATTATACTTACTGATTTGCATATATCAAATCACCTCTGTATCTCTGGAATAAAGCTGACCTGATCTTGGTAGATTATCTTGTTGTGTTTGAATGTGGTTTGTAAGAATTTTATTGGGAATTATTTTTTCACATGATACATTTAGAATTATTTCAAGAATGCAAGGACAGCGCAACATGCACAAGTCAATAAATATAATACAGCACGTAGACTCAAGGATAGAAATCACATGATCATATGAATATACAGAAAAAGCCTTTGACAAAGTCCAGCATCCCTTAAAGAAAACAAAGAAACTAGGAAGAAAATGAACATCCCTCTATGTAATAAAATTATATGACAGTTCTATTACCAGCATTATATTAAATTGGGGGAAAATTAAAATCATTTCTACTAAAATCAAGAACAAGACAAGAGTGTCTACTCTGTCTACTCTTATGCAATATAGTACTTAGGGGCTTAGCCAGAATAAGGTAAATGAGAAATAAAAGGAACACAATAGGAAGGAAGAAGTCATGTTATTCCTACTTGAAGATGCTGTGGTTCTATACATAAGAGATTTAAAGATTCTACCAGAAACCTCTTAAAACAGATGAACACTCCCAGTAACATAGCAGGGTACAAAGCCAACACAAAATCAGTAGCTTCCCTCTGCACCAGTAATGTAGGTGGCACCATTTCCTGGGTAGGATCCCAAAGTGCATGAAACAGAGGAAGTGAGCTGGGCACCAGCATTCTTTGCTTCCTGCTTCCTGACTGGGATGCAGCATGACCACCTGCCTCAAGCTCCTGCTGTTGTAACTTCACCATGTTGGACTATAATCTAAAATTGTGAGCCAAATATACACTTTCTCCCTTCAGTTGCCTTCGGGGTATTTTATCACATCAAGAGGAAAAGAAGCTCAAACAGAAGATCTAGGAATAAACCTATATAAGGAAGTGAAAGAAGTCTACAATTAAACTTAAAAATAAATAATAAATAAAAAAATTGAAGAAGACACTAGAAGATGGAATGACTGTTCAAGTGTATTGTTAGAACCAATATTGTGAAAATGACCATATAAGCAAACTAAGCCAACAGATTCAATGAACTGCCATCAAAAATCCAATGGCATTCTTCACAGAAATAGGTGAAACAATCCTAAAATTAATATGGAAGTACAAGAGACCCTGGATAGCTAAAGCAATCTTGAGCAAAAGAACACAGCCAGAGGTATCCCAATATCTGATGCCAAATTAAACTACAGGTCTATAGTAGCAAAATAACAACAACAACAACAACAACAAAAACAACAACAAAACAAAACAAAAATCACATAGACCAATGGAATAGAAAACAGAACCTGGATACAAATTTACACAGCTGTAGAACTTTTGCATCTGTTTCGTTGAAGAAACTAGTATATACATTTATTTTGTTGTACCTTCATTTGATTTTAGTCTCAGGCTTTGATCTATTTGGTTTATGATGTCATTTAACTCAGATGTTAAATTTTTTTGTCAGGATGACCTGTCTATTGGTGATAGAGGGTTATTGAAATCATCCATTATCACTGTATTGGTGTTAGATCTGTTAGTGTTTTTGTTTTGAAATTGGATGCAGCCTTATGTGGCGTATATATATATTTAATTTTATAATGTCTTCTTGATGGATCATTCCCTTAATCAGTATGAAGTGACCTTCTTTATCATTTTCTTTTTTTTCCTCTTTTATTTTATTTTTTAAGGGATTCTACAATATAATAGCACAGTTGTTTTCAGATAACATTGACGTTCCTTAGTTTGCTGTACAATTAGGTAATTGGTGCACTTTTGGAGTGAGCCAAATTATTAAGCATAAGCAATGAATGTAAGCAACATTCACATAAAACCAATTTGCAGGTATCTATGTCCAAATTTTGAACAACCCAAGGTTCCCATAGTCCAGTTGGAGAAGCTTGTATGCACAAGCATGTTGATCAAATAGGAGTCCAGTCTATATTGCTGTAGTCTCAAGATTCACCCCAATCTCTCTGCAGCCCTTACATTCTACCACGCCTCTTCTTCCGCAAGTTATTCCCTAGGCTTTGGGAAAGGGGCACAAGTGGGTGAGAAGCAAAACAGTCTATTTTCTCTGGAGATGTCATTTTGGACTCTAGTCTGTTCAGGTTGATCCTCTTCATGGGTTGACAGCTTATCCAGTGATACCTTTTTAATCCTGCTAACAAAGCACAAGCAATTGGATGTATAGGCATTTAAGCCAGTACTAATTATTATGGCACGCTAAGCTGTCTTTACCATTTTCAATGTTGATTTGAAATCTTTTTTTTCCAGATATTAGAACAGTAATGCTTGCTTGTTTCCTATTTCCATTTGCTTAGAATATCCTTTTCATTCTTCCATTTTAAATTTGCGTATATGTTTGCTTGTAAAGTTCATTTCTTAGGTGTACCAAGTAGATGGATATTGTTTTTAAATTCAGTATTCTAATCTGTGTTTTCAGTTCACCAACTTAGACAATTATTTTTCAGAGTTATTACAAAATGTTTGTATTAATTCTTGTAATCATTTTGTTGATTTGGGGGTATTTGTTGTTTTCCAGCTCCTTATTTGTTTAACTATTGCTCTAGCATGGTTTATTCTTTCTTGTACCTCCATGGATATGCTTGTCTTGGTCATTGTCCGAATACTCCAACTTCTCTGCCTTGATTTTAAGGCTTTTTTAAGTTCTAAACTAATGTGGTGGTTTGAATGAGAAATTTTCCTCATAAACTCAAATACTTGAACACTTGGTTCCGATTGGTTTGAGGAGGTTTAAGAGGTACAACCTTGCTGAAGGAGGTATGTCACTGAGAGACGGCTATAAGGGTCTATAGACTCACCTGCTTTCAGTTAAGTTGCTCTGCTCTATGTTTGTGATTAAAGATGTGAACTCTCAGCTTTCTTCTCTGGCCATTGTCACCTGCCATGAAACAACATGAACCTCCCTTCTGAAACCATGAGACAAAATAAACTTACTCCTTAAGCTGCTTCTGGTCATGGTTTTTTATCTTGGTAACAGAAAATAATTTATACAAATGTTGGTACCAGGAGTGGGATGCTGTTGTGAAAAATCTGACCATGTTTGGGTTTTGTAGGGCAGTAGGGGTGGTGTAGAAGACTTTGAAATTTAGGATTAGAAAAACTGTTGAATGCTGAAAGCGGTACTTAATGGGACATTCTAGTAGGAGCCTGGAAGACTTGTACACTGAGAGTTATGCAGAATAGAGTTCCAGATAAAGCAGCTCTGGTGGGAAGCAAAGACTTTAGCAGCAAGTGGGCTAGAGGCCATCCTAGTGATATTTTTGCAATGATGGTATGCCTTCTGCTCATGTATTAAGGATTTGC
The DNA here is from genome assembly GCA_009823505.1 of Rhizomys pruinosus. Taxonomy (NCBI): domain Eukaryota; kingdom Metazoa; phylum Chordata; class Mammalia; order Rodentia; family Spalacidae; genus Rhizomys; species Rhizomys pruinosus. The sequence continues at coordinate 2,989,476 of VZQC01008065.1, read as the reverse complement.
CTGAGGCTAAATTAAAAAGTGATGGGTTAGCCGGGGCGGGGTGGCACACACCTTTAATCCTAGCACTTGGGAGGCAGAGGCAGCCGGATCTTTGTGAGTTCGAGGCCAGCCTGGTCTACAGAGTGAGTTCCAGGCCAGCTGAAGCTACAGGGAGACCCTGTCTCAAAAAGACCAAAAAAAAAAAAAAAAAAAAAAGTGATGGGTTAATTTCTTTGGTGGAGGATATTTCAAGACATCATAATATTGAATCTTTGGTTTGGATGTTATTGATATCTCTTATGCAGATCAAAATACAAAAGAGCAAGCAGGCAAGAAAGTAATAAAAAATTACATTTAGGAAAGATAAAGAATACCAGGAGACTTAATGCTGCAGCCAAGCCTTGTGCTGAAAGAAAGGTACAACCCATCACTTTTTAATTTAGCCTCAGGCAAATCCTTAATACAGGAGCAGAAGGCATACCAAGACAACAGCTCCAGAGAAAGTAGACTGTTTTGCTTCTCATCCACCTGTGCCCCTTTTCTAAGCCTAGGGAACAATCTGCGGAAGAGGGGGCATGGTAGAATGTAAGGGCTGCGATTGGGGTGAATGGTGAAACTACAACAATATAGACTGGACACTCATTTGATCAACTTGAGTGGAACATACAACCCCCCCCTACTGGATGGTGGGCCCCTGACTGTGTGGGGTTTGGGCACAACTGCTCGCAAATTGGCTTTACATGAAGGATGCTTGTACTCACAAATTATCACTTATTGTTAAAAAAATGAACAAAACAAAACAAAACAAAAAACAGAAAGATGCAGAAAAAGTTTGGCAGAATGCATGAATCTGGGATGGGTAGGGGTAGGGTGGGGGAAGGGAAGGGAAAAAAAAAAAAAAAAAAAAAAAAAAAAAATGAATGAAATACACAAAGCATCAATAAAAAGAAAAAAAAAATCAAAACAAAACGAATACAATTAGCAAAAAAAAAAAAAAAAAAGAAAGGTTGTAATCGTTAAGGAGATTAGTGCCATTAAGTGTAGGCCCCTTGCACTGTATTAGAACAAGGGAAACGATGCCCTCAGGACAGCTCCCCACCCAGCTAAGCTTCCAGTTTGTGAAAGGAAAAGGCCCAAGGGTGTTTCTTCTACTAGAAAACAGCATCTTACAAAAAAGGATGCTGCAAATGTGAGCCAAGGGGGTGAAGCACCATCCCAAGTCGGCAGCCAAACTGAGCAGAGTCTTCAACAGGGTCCTGGCTTTAGAGACGTGTAAGATACAAGAATGAGGGGCTCACAGATTCTTCCTCAGTGGGTTTAAAGAGCCACCAAAGCCAGGCAACTTGTCCCAGTATTGCAGTTGCTGCAAGAAGACTAAGGTTAGGAAGCTTTGAGTGGACATTGTGTGAAACTATGAAAGTGACGCCCGGGTGGCAGTGAAGACCTCAAGATGTTAGAGATGCCAGAGCTGTGAGACATATGCCAAGAAGACCTGTACACAGAGAGTGGAACCAGCCAGAGAGAGAGAGAGAGAGAGAGAGAGAGAGAGAGAGAGAGAGAGAGACACAGAGAGAGAGAGACAGAGAGACACAGAGAGAGAGAGAGAAAGAATGTGTTTTGTAGACAGTAAAGCTGGAATAGAATCAGCTTAGCCTTCTGTTATAAAGACCTAAACACCAAATATGGAGCTATAGGATTTGGTTTTTCCTTGCTGGGTTTGCTCTGCCTTTGGTTTAGTATTTTCTTGCTATGTCCTCATTCCTCCTTTTAAAAATGAGAATACATATTCTGCCATTATATGCTAGAAGTATGCAATGTTTTCTGATTTTATAGAGGAATCATAGTTAATATATTGCCATAAGTCCTAAAAGAGACTTTGGTCTTTTGAATAGTACTAAGACTATTATAAACTATGGGAACTTTTAAAGTTGGACTGAATTCATTTTGCATTATGATATGGCCATAAGCCTACGTATGCAAGAGAATGGAATGTGGTTGTTTGAGAAATGTTTCCCATAAGCTCAAGGATTTGACAGTTGGCCCCAGGTGGTGGCAATATTAGGGAGGGTTTAGGTGTGGCCTTGCTGGAAGATATATATCACTAGAAACAGGATTAGTCTCATCCTACTTCCAGTTTGCCCTGTGCTTTGTGTTTGTGGTTGAAGGTGTGATATCTCAGCTTCTTCCTCTGGCTACCTGCTGCCATTGTGTCCTCACCATTATGGATACACACTCTGGAACCATTGGCCCCTTATTTAAGTTGCTTCTGATGTTGGCATTTTATCACAACAACAATATACCTTAATAGCAACAAATAGACCTTAATTTATTCTTTTGTTAAGGCTTTCCAGAAATTCTTTTATTTTTCCTATTGAATTTTCATTTATAGTATTTTGGTTTGAGGGGTTTTTTTTAATATTTCTCTTTGAATTCAACCTTAATGTACTATAACATACTATTTTGACCTCTTTATTTTACTTAGCCATTTGTATTTTATTGGAATTAATTTAGGAATTTATTTGTTCTCTGGTTTCTTTGAGCATACTCATAAGGGATTTTTATTTCATTCAATGTCATTGGAGGCCACTTTGGGGGATTAGCAATTTTTGGAGGTGTCTTGTTGCCTTTGTTTTTCATATTTCTTGTGTTCTGCATTGAACCTTGTATAGCTTGGGTTATGTTGTCAGTTGGTTTTTTAAAAATCACACTCATTCTTGGGGCTGGAGAGATGGCTCAGCGGTTGGGAGCGCTGACTGCTCTTGCAGTGGGCCTGGGTTTGATTCCCAGCAACCACATGGCAGCTAAGAACTGTCTTTAACTCCAGTTCCAGGGGAATTCAACACCCCCTTCTGACCTCCGAGGTATTGCATGACACAGGTGCACCAACCTACATGCAGACAGTACACTCATACACATAAAAAATAATAAATTAATTTAAAAAATCACACTCATTCTTTCAAATTCTGTGTTTCCAGTGTTCAAGAGGGACTAGACTGTAGTAGTGTTAATGTGTCTTTTTATTCCTCTGTTCCTGGTTTTGAGGGTACCAGGCTTGGTCACATGTACTCCACAGAGAATAGAATACTGTTTGCAAAAATTGTCAACATTGATGGTAATTCTCATTATGGAATATTATGAATACTATAAAAATAAAATGATACCCAAATTAAAAACTATCACCAATCATTTTAGGACATAAAGGAACACTGGTAGTATTTTTGTACTGATATACCAGTGTGGTGTCCATGGAAATGACACGGGTAGAATGCTTGAGAAAATGCTAGTGGTTGGTATTGGGTTTATAGAGAAAAAGTGGAAGAGGAAAATAAACAGAAGGGGGCAGGATATCAAAGATGAGGGGAGGAGTTGATGTAGTTTTGGCTAAAGGTAACATGAAAGGAAAGCTAAAGAAATGCAGTCAGATAGTTTTAAAAAAAATCCAGCTTTCATGAAGCTGAAGTACAGCACCCTTGCAAACTAGGACAGCCTATATTTTTGAGGAATAAATAATGAAAATACAAATAGGATAAGACCAGAGAAGGACAAAGATAGTCTGTTAAATTGAAGCCAGTATTAAATAAACGAGTAATAAATACTAAAGGGCAAGTGCTGGATGGGGTATGGACACTGACTGCAGTCGGGCCTGCCGTGTTTGCTGGCTGGAGTGTGGACACTGACTGCAGTCGGGCCTGCCGTGTTTGTGTTTGCTGGTTTCTGTCTGTCAGCATTCTTTCCAGGGAAGCCAAGACTGAAGGTTAGCGTAAGTTTAAGATGGAAGTGACTACTTCCTCTCTAGCTTGAATCATATGGATCTTTGTGATAGACAGAGCTAAAGAATAACTGGTTATTAAATAAGCATTCATATCAGACATTGATTAAAGTTGTAAATTTAATTTACTGGACATTATACAGGCAGCTGTAAAAATACTCCACTGAAATAATGGACAGGTCTGACCAAGTCTTGTCCAGTTTGAATCAGGCAGCAGCTGTCTGTGGACCAATCTCTCTTGTGGAACATTTTTTCCATTTTAGGCACCTGCCTCTGAAATTTTGACAAAAAACATTGGCTGATAATTTAAAATCTGATTATCCTGTGCTCCAGGGTTGACAGGTTACACATTGGATATTAATGCAGATGCAGAGACCTGACTTTATAATATTTGAATGTCATTTAAAATGAACTCAAGTTCTCTTTTTTGTATATATTTTTATTTCTGAAAGTTTCAAACATATTAACTGCATTTTCATTATTTCTGCTGCCCTCCGTCCCCCTCCAGCTCCACCCACGTCCACCACTGCCCCTTATAATTTCTTGTGTTCTTCTTTGTTATTGTCATATGTGCTTATAAATATCCACATATAATGCACTAACTCTCTTTAGTGCTGCTTCTCTGCACCTGTGTTTAGGGCTGCCTGTGTTTGGGATTACCTCTCGGGACTCGAGTCCCTGGAGAAAACTGATTCTCTATCAGCATTTACTGACTGCCTGTAGCTCTTCATCCCCGAGGGGGGACTCCATGAAATTTCCCCATCCACCTTGGCATGTCAACTGGTTTTGTCATTATACAGATCTCTCATTAGACTACCATACTGTGGAGATGTCCTTGGTGTAGCTTCCCTATCATGTCTGGAATGCCTTAAGCAGCAGCTTGTGATGTTCTCTGAGCTTTGGGTGTCACGGTTGCATTGTAGATTTATCTACAATGAGAGGTTTAGAGCAGGTTACCTCATAGTCACTTGTTCTTTTATTTTGACCAGATTATTTGGTTAACAGTGTTACCCCACACTACAGAGTGAGAATCATCAACATTATTACAATACTTCACACTGGGGTCTGAAGTCAGGCCTGAGTCACTGTATTTAAAATTTCTTCAGGATAGTAAAACATGGTGTTGGCTTTGGTTGAACATTGCCGATATTGTTTCCAATCCTTCCTGAGGACACTGTCCACCTTTCATTCTTCCTTATCTCTTTCTCAGTCCCTGTGAATCCCTTTAAGAACAGCTTACCACAAAAACCCCAAGGAAAGCAGTTTCAAGAGCATTCGCATTCAGTTCCTGGGCTGCTCTTGTTCCTCCACAGCGGTGAAAGCAAATCCTTTCCAAGTGGAACAGAACAGCTAGCAGGCGCAAATGAGCCAGAGGAGCACTCGAGTAAGGAGTCCTCTTTTCTGTGAATCCACTGGCTTTGTGATCCAGTCTTCCGTGCTTTTCCTGACTTCATTCCAAGCTCAGGACCAAGGTCCAATGCACTACTGTGCTATTCTTGGGGTTTAGGAAGAGAAACCCTGCAGAAATACAGCAGTGGCACCCAGATGTCCTCTTCCTCCCAGACATTCTGTCTGGCTGTGGACACCCAGGCAGCCCCTTTAGAGGGAATTCCTACTAGACTGAGCAGCCTTTCCTTTTTATCCTTTGGAATCGATCCTGCTAGCCCAGTGCTAAGCAAACTGAAAGGGCAACCATCATTTTGCACTCAGGGACAGTCCCCATAGCCCATGTGTCCTCTCAAGAAAGTCAGGTGGGACAGAGGGGCCCAGCAATCACAACAGCTGCTGCAATTACTCTCATTGCTGTGTTTTGAGGTCCTTAGTTTCTCACAGACCAGGTGTTGGAATGGAGGAAAATGGATTTCCTTTTAAAGATTTTCTCTTTCCTTTCCTCCCGCTTTCTTCTCTGTGTTGAGGCAATGACTCTGTTCACTAGTGGGAAACCTCTTGGGTGGGCAGTTCTCCCGTTTCCCTGAAGGGGTACTGAAGTTACTGAGGATGATCACAGCTTGTCCCCTCCCTAACCCCCAGTCTCCCAGCAGAACTCCCTCTGACAGTGCTAGACTCCCCTTCTTCCTCTCAGTTCGTTTCATGTTTTTCACTCAGTCTGCTGGCTGGGGAAGGCAAACTGCTAACAAGATGGCCCTTATGCTCTAGTATACTTTGTATAACAGATATGTATGTGTCTTCTCTTCAGTGGGATCAAAAACATTATATTCTCAAGTCAGAAGGGAGGAAGATTAGGAAGTCACTTGGAAGTGTTTTCCCTCTCCCTCTTGGGACATGTCTGCTTTAAGACTCAGTGTACGATATTGAACTCACCTGCTTGTCTGCTTCCCTACCAGGCTGTACCATTGAGAGGTGCAGGCCCAGCATGGAAGCAGAGAGATCACTGGTACCCTTGAAATAATGACTTGAAATACTAACTTGAACACTTGATCCACAATCACACACCAGCATTTGTGGATCCTTGTCCTGCTGTACTCCGGAATAGCTTCCTTCCCTCGTCTTTGTGCTTTAGCAGTGTCACAGGACCTGTATTAGAACATTGCAGCTATTTTTATTCTTACTTTCCACACTATGTGAGTGTCCTGAAAGCCTGGCACTGAGGAGCTGTGCAGTGCTATGTGTAGCAGGGGAGCCATTCCTCCACAGCACACTGAGAGGTGCAAAGAAGCAGGCTTCTATGTTTCCTGTGTGTGATTTGTTCTTTAAGGGCTTAACTCTGCTGGACCTAGGTCTGTAATGAGGTGAGGGTGTGTGAGTGTGTGTATGTGAGAGAGAAAGGAGACAGAGATACAGACAGAGACACAGAGACACAGAGATACAGAGAGAGTCACAGAGTGACAGAGATGAGGGAGAGAGACAAACTATTCATAATCTGATTCACAAAACCTCACCCAGTCTAACAATTCAGTCTTTTAAGGAAATCCCTTAAAAATTGCTTAGACTTTCAAATTTCCTTATTTTTCTCCCTGTTCCTCTCCAGGACAGCCTGGGTCCTTGGGTTGTGCACTGGTGCCTTTGTTATTGGGTTTTAGTGGCATCTCTAGCCAAGGTCAATGACCACCTGTTCATCCCAGCATGTTTGTTTAGCTGCCCTGGCCTCCCGAGTCCTGCTGAGGTCTGGCTGTTTGCTCCCTGACTTAGAAGGATGTACCTCTGGCTCTCAGCCATGGGAGCACCTCTCATAATACTGCTGGTCATCACTCAAAACTGTTTCTCTCATCCCTCTGCAGGGCATGGGTGACCTCTGACTTATCCTCTGCCCTGTGGCTTCCTACTGTTTACTGTATAGTACTTTTATCTGATACAATCTTCTTGGGCAGGTGTGGAAGAGTTCACTCCCCTGATGAATTAAAAAAAAAAAAGGCAGTAGACGGAATCATCCAGCACCCTGTGCTTTCCCTTCACTATCTTCTGGCACACCTCAGGACTTTGACCTAGGGCATTAACCTATTTTGTAGACCCTCTTTCCTCAGATCCCTCTGTCTGCTGCTTCCTGGGGACTTGGAATGGTAAAAGTGGCCATTGGCAGTGGAGGTGGGAAATGGAAATATCAAATATTCTCTTATCACCAAGACATTCAAGAGACAGAAATTCTTATATTAGGTGGAACCAAGGTTTTAGGTGCAGGATATGAGAGCAATATAGATCACTCAGGGTATAGATTATAGCTTTTCACTTCTGATTTCAATGGCATCTTTTTTTTTTTTTTCCTGGAAATAGTATAAGGGCTTAGAGAAAAAGAAAATTAAGAATCGATACATAGTCCACAGCAGCGGTGGCAAACAGCCCAGAGCAAAAAGCCATACATAGAAGTGGCTAGCTGAGGCTGTTCAATGAACCATACGTGTGCCAATTTTAAAGACTAGTTCTTACTCCAGGGAAAGTGCTGCTTACTTCCGTTTCACTCCAGAACTTGACCAAGCTGCATCCATTCACAGATCCCATGGGGACTTCTGTGTATTGGTCTCTGCCACCCTGAGAAGATATCTGAGACTTGAGGAAGAAAGATTTGCTGTCATTCAGTGTTTCAGAGGCTTTAGTCCATGATCCCCAATGGATTGCTTCTGGGCCCCTGTATGGTGAGGAAGAACACTAAGGCAGGGTGTAGGTGGTGGGGCAATGGAGGAAAGAGGGAGAGGGAGATGGAAAGGGGGGGGGGGAGGCAGAGAGAAGAAGGGAAAGAGGGAGGGGAAAGGGAAAGGGACAGGAACAGGCAGAGAGAATTGGAACCAAAATATATAGTCATAATCCAGTGCCCCATGGACTTGTGACTGATCACTTACCCAAGGCCCAACCTCTGAACATTGCATTGGAGACCAATATTTGAGTCTTTAAGGGACATTTTATATCTAAACAGTAGCAGTCTGTTATCAGTTGTCAATCTCTCAGACTTACCTTTGACTCTGTTGTTAGCGGACAGGGCAGGGATGTCTATCCACTGTGACACCAGGTCAGAGTGCATGGCTGAGTCTCCGTTTTCCATGTTCACAGCCTGATAGGGACCAGGAAATCCCTTTTGATAGCACATCTGTGAACATCACACAGTTTGTTCCTTGAACTTTTTACAAGCCTTGTGTACTTCTACCATCAGTAACAAGTGTTAAACATTTTGTGATTTCTTCCTTGTCCATTTTTGTTCTTATAAAGAATTGATGAAAGGAATTACTTCCTTCTCTTTCTAGTTCCCAAGCCACAGTCTGAAGCTCAGCAAAGCTCTTCTGGAAATAATTCTTCTTTTAATATACAATAATATAATATGATATTATACCACAAAGATTCAAATATTGTTACAAATATCATATAGAGTATGTGTTCGGATTTAGGAGGTTTTAAAAATGCTAAGTGAGGAAGTCTTAGTATGGTGGAGGCCTGGGACATTCATGAGGGACAAATAACAAGGCATCACCACGTAGTGTTTATAAACCTCAAATCACTACTGTGAACAAGGAAGGATCCGTTGCCGTGGAGTGCTGTATTTGTACTGATTCTCACTGTACCAGTTCTCACTGTCTGCTCCCGTCACTGCTGAGTCTGCAGTCAGCCTCTGTGTAAATTCTGACAGGAAATAGCTGGCAGAGGACAATGTTTTATTACTAAGCAGTTGCCAGAATTGGGTTCTATATTAGTCCTCACCTTCTTCGGCCATCTAAAATCTCTACCAAGTTCTTGTTTCTAACTGGGGAGGGAGAGGAGTGGGCAGGGAAGTAGGGAGGGAGGGAAGATTATTTTAATAGAAGAATGTGAATGGAGTCTCATCCCTCTTCTTATGACTAAAGAGGCAGGTGGTACTGATGAGCAAGATGGTAATATGAATAAAAAGACTCTCAGCTCGCCTCTTCATTTTCTATGTGTGCGTAGCAAGGAGGAGAAAAAGCAAAAGCAAAACAAGAAAGGCCTTAGACTCTTGACACATTCAGTTATCATAAGAGCCGTAACATACTAGGAATAAGATGGACCACAGCCTAGATCTCAACCTGACCCTTCCCTAAGCTGTTACAGAGTGATTTGTGGTTGGGGAAAAGTGGAATTACAGTTAGGTTTCCTAACACTGAAACTTTGATATATGGGAAGTGTCTCTGTGCTGACTGGAAGCCCCTACTCAGTATAACCTACCATGCTGTGTTCTCCCTCAGGCCCTTCTTACCTCATCCCAGGAGCCTCACAAGCCACTCAGAATCACCTTCTTTTCTTTGATGCAATTCTATATTTTATACTTTAATTTCATGCTTCACCTTATGGTTTGCATGCTTCTTAAATGTCCTTGCAAGGTTTGTGTTGGAGGCTTGGTCACCAGCCTGGGAGGTGTGGAACCTCCAGGAAGTAAGAAATTAGGTCTTTGGGGGCATGCCTTTGAAGGTGTCGTGGGACCACAGCCCCTCTGCTTCCTTTCTTTTTCACTCCTTAGACACCATAGTGTGAGAAGCTTTATCATGCTTCCTGCCATGAGTTCTGCCCCCTGAGATGGGGCCAAGTGACCACAGATGAAACCTACAAAACCATGAGGCCAAACAAATCTTTCCTCTTTTTAAGCATATTGTCTCAGGTATTTATAGAATTCTTTATCTGTCAATTCTGTTAGTCAACCTTCTGCCACTATAGCAGAGTACTGCAACACCATAATAAGTATTTATCATTTCTTTTTAATGAAAATGTTTAAAATGACACCTAGCTATTTTGGTCTTTTTTTAAAATTTATTTATGTGTATGAGTGTACTGCCTGCATGTAGGTTGGTGCACCCCTGTTGTGCAATGCCTCGGAGGTCAAAAGAGGGTGTCAGATTTCCCTGGAACTGGAGTTAAAGACTATTCTCAGCCACCATGTGAGTGCTGGGGATCGAACCCAGGTCCTCTGCAAAAGCAGTTGTTGCTCTTAACCGCTAGGCCATCTCTTCAGCCCCCACCTAGCTATTTTGTAATATACATTATGGTTGTTTTCCATTGTCTGGAAACTAGGATGAGGGAACCTCAATTGGGGAATTTCCTTTTGCGTGTCCTTGAGGCATTTTCTTCATTGTTGAGTGATGGACCCAGCCTGTGGGTGGTTCCAATCCCTGGGTAGGTTTTCCTGGGTTGTATAAAAAAGCAGGCTAGGGGCTCAGTGGGTAAGAGCAACAACTGCTCTTGCAAAGGACCTGGGTTTGATTCCCAGCACCCACATGGTGGCTAAGAACCATCTTTAAGCCAAGCAAGTTGGTGTATGCCTTTAATCCTAGCACTCGGGAGGCAGAAGCAGGTAGATCTCTGTGAGTTCAAGGCCAACCTGGTCTATAGAGTGAGTGCTAGGCCAGCCGGGGTTGCAGGGAGACACTGTCTCAAAAAGACTAAAAGAAAAGCAGGCTAAGCACAGGCCAAAGGAGCAAGGTAGTAGCAGAGTCCCTTCAGGGTCTGTGCTTTATTCCTGCCTCCAGGTTCTTGCCTTACACTCCTACCCTGACTTCCCTTAAATACGGACTGTCATTTGGAAGTGTAAGATGCAATAAGCCCTTTCTTCTCCCAGTTGGTTTATGTTGGAGTCTTTTAACACCACAACAGAAACCAAACCAGAACACAGTACATTTTTATTATCTACATATACTTCTTTTTGCACACCCTGAGGTTAATCTATAATGCTCATTCTTTCACTAACTGAGCTGGTGATTAAGGAGTACTTACTGTTACATGCCACTCAACCAGTTTTACCCTGTTTGAGGAAGCTGCTGTGCCCACCTCTGGACACAAAATTTCCTGTTTTTGTCATCTGTTTTTGATGATTATGAAACAGTAGCTGATGCTGGAAAAATTGCTGATTTCGTCAGCATTGATTGTAGTTCTTCCTGGGCTCTCATGTAGGAGATGAGCTCAGAAGCCTTTCCTGTTGCTCTTAATCCTCAGGAGAATTCTGAACTTCTGCTCGATGGAAATAACACCCCGTGTGCTCGGCAGAGTCACTGCTGCACATTACATTGTTAATACCATGGGATCCCTATGATGCTTCTGGCTGGGTGAAGGGGTTTTAGCTTCTCTCGGTAGCCTTACCCACATGATGCAGTTCAAGTTGAAGAAGTGGTGGAGCTCAGAGAAGGGAAATGAAGAACTGGGTTGACTGTTAAGGAGGAGCCTCTGTAGATGGGTTCAGTCTTGAGTCTTCCTGCAAACTTCTTTCCTGGTTTCTTCCCAGCTTCCTTCCCTCATCACAACTATTCAAAGATGTTTTGAGTGTCTCTCTCTTTTTTTTTTTTTCATCTATCAAGACAGATGTTGAGTGGCATGTTTATCAGCAGGATAAAAGGGATGGTGATTCTTTCCACATGAATAGTGGCAAATGAAAAATGGCTTTCAGAGCTTATCCTAGCAGCTACAGGATTCACCTCCCTCCTCAGTAATCAACACATGCTACATTGTCTTTTTTTTTTTTTTGGTCTTTGCACATGCTACATTGTGAAGGATGCTCTGCATTTGGGCTTTCTTTTTTCTTTATTCTCTGAAAGAACTCAGTGAAGTGAGTTTTTATGTTAGCATCACTTATCCATAAGGTTGGTGCATGCAGAGCCAAACTACAAAGATATAATTTTCCTCACAGAACATGTTCCTTGTGTACTTTGTCTTAAAAAAATAAACAACAAAACTGAACTATTTCCACTTCCTATTTCTTTAGCAAATGTGTGAGTTCAGGAGAAGTAAAAACTGGCAGTAGAAACAGTTTAAAGATAAACCAGTTTTGTTTTGTTTCAGAAAACAACAAACCAAGTCTTTACTAAAGTCCTAAATAAATCTGGGTGTGGTGAACACCTGTAACCCCAGCACTCAGAAGGCTGAGGCACCAGGATTGGGAATTCAAGACCAGTGTGGGCTATATGGTGAATTCCAGACTGATCTGGAATTCATAGTGAAAACTGTTTCAAGCACTTCCTTACCAGGAAGATAAAGCCAAGAATGACTTGAGATGACCCCATCTGAGTCAGAGCATTGTGTTTCTGTAGGAATTTAAAAGACATGAGACCAATATTGAAAATTCAAGATTTTAACAGGGTCATAAATACCTTTTATAATACTCTGAAAACAATGAGACTTCTTTTGGTTCAAACAGTAGTTTTTGTCTGATTAGTCATTTCTTCAGGCTGGTGGCTAAGGTTGGAGTTTGTTGCCTAATTCTCTACTTCCATGCTGGGGTTATGTTTTTATGCCTGAGCTTGTGTGGGGCTTGTGCATGCTGTCACCATTGCTCATCATATAAGCAACTGCCTAGCTGTCTAGAAAAGTCTGTTTCCTCGTGGTCATGGCTCTTACAATCTTTCCACCCCTCTTCTGCAATGATCCCTGAGCCTTGGCAGACTGAGGTTTGACATAGATATCCTATTCATGGACAAACACTTTGCTTAATGTTTTACTGTGAGATATTTAGAAATATAGTCCTAAATTTTAAAACAACTAGAATAATTATAGTCATTTCATTTTTGTTGTATTTTTTAACTTTTTATTTATTTTTTAAGGGATTCACAATATAAGAGCAGAGTTGTCTTCAGATCACATTAACATTGCTCAGTTTGCCATACAATTAGGGAGTTGGCGCTAGCATCCACAGATGAGGGATACCATTCGTTGTTTTTCTGGGACTGTGTTACGTCACTTAGCATGATATCTTCCAGCTCCATCCATTTACCTGCAAAGTTCATTATGTCATCTTTCTTTTTTTTTTATTTTCTATGTGTATGAATGTACTGTCTGCATATAGATCTGTGCACCTGTGTCGTGCAATGCCACAGAGGTCAGAAGAGGGTGTCGGATTCCCCTGGAACTGGAGTTCTCCTGGAATTGGAGTTACAGACGATTCTCAGCCACCATGTGGGTGCTAGAGATCGAACCCAGGTCCTCTGCAAGAGCAGTTAGCACTCTTAACCACTAGGGTATCTCTCCAGCCCTGATATCATCTTTATTTACTGCTGCATAGAACTCCATTGTGTAGATGTACCACATTTTCTCTATCCACTCATGAGTTGAGGGGCACTTGAGTTGGTTTCAGCTCTTTGCTATTGTGAAGAGAGCTGCAATAAACATGGCTGTGCATGTATCTCTGTGGTGAGATGAGTCTTGTGGGTACATGCCCAGGAGTGGTATGGCTAGGTCAGGTGGCAAGCTCATTCCAAGTCTTCCAAGGGTCTCCACACTGTTTTCCATAGGTTTCATGTACTTAAATAATCTCTAAATTAATTATAATGCATGTTATAATGAAAATGCTATATGATTGTTTAGGAAATGACAAGAAAAGGTGTGTGTGTTTGATAGAGGTATAATTATTTTCTGCACAGTTGTTGGAATTGACTGATGTACACTCTGTGTCAGTGCAGCGCTGAGTGTACACTAACCATGGTGCCCTCTACTCTACTGTTATTTTGGTCTTTCTGAAATGGAAGTCTTCTCTTGCTGCCCTACTTCTCCTTGAACACATGTTCGCAGACTCCCTAATACCTCTGGAGAAAGTTAACCTGCAGTATCTTGGCATGCTGAGTTCAGTGTGCTGGTCTTCATCCTAATTTCAGAAGTTTTATTGCCAGGCATGCCCCTGAGTTCTAGACTACAACAAGAGTTTTCCAGTTTCCTGTCTCCCAGTCTGGAGTCCACCATCTTTCCATCCATCTTGTATGCCTGGCTGGCCCCTGTTTGGCTTTCAGGTCATCTCTGATTGGCTTTCTCTGAGGAAGTTCTAGCTAGGAGACTTTTCTCCATTGTGCTTTCTCATCACTGTAGGTTCCAGTAGCCTCCCTGACTTTCCTCATGCTAGGAGGAGGCTACATTTCCCTTTGGTTTTGCTGGAGCCTGGCACAGTGTCTGCAAAGAGAAGGCACTCATAAATACTGCACGAGTGTTTCAAGTGCAGCCACCCTGACCAGGCCAATCGTTACAGAAAGAAACAAATCACCAGAAGAAATCCTCTCCACATATCATCATCAAATGGTTCTATAGTATAAGCTCATTAGTCACTGTGGGATGTCTTATTTGGAAAACTTAAAAAAAAATTTCCATGGCAATTCTGTAAGTGGCAGGGGACTGGAGTACTGCAGGGGCAGGGTGCAAAATGCACAGAAAACTGTTACTTACAAATACATAAACTTAATGAACTGAAACAGAGTTTTTTTTTTTTTTTATTTTTTTTACTCAAATGAGATTTTAGGGTTCTTGATTCATCAGGACGTGTAGGGGAAATGCCCTGAGGGATTTAGCTCCTTTCACAGTCTGTCAAGCTAACCCAAGCTATTATAGACCATATAGGCATGTGAATAACTGCTTATCATTTTTAAAAGAGAATAACTTTGAGTAGAAGACAGATACAAGAATGTGTTTCTGTAAATTTTTTTGATGTTCCCAAAGAATTCATATTTATTTTAAAATAAGGACATAGTCACAGTTCACATCAATTACATTGACATTTACCTGTATCATTAGTATCTTTGGTTGATTTCAATTTTAGCTTTAAGCTCTTTAATTTTGGTTTTAAGTTGGTTACCACTAACATGATTACTATGTCACATTTGGTAGCCACTGGCATTATTTCTCACAATAACAATAAACATTTGTGAAAAGTTCTTATTTGTTAGTATTCTCTTAAACAGGTTTATACAAGTGAATTCGTCTGATCTTATGTATCATAAACCTGGAAAGTGTGCATTTTTTTTTCTTATTATCCTTTTACAGGTGGAAACTGAAGAACAGAGATTAATGTAGGTAGTAGCTGGAGAACCTTAGATTTTTAAACAGACAAAACGCCTGACATTTCCTGATAATAATCAATATTCAATATTGCTGCTATAGATTGGTGAATCTCATAGATCCAATTTGCTTTAATCTTGTATTGCAAGGAGATCAAACACTGTATAAAATGAGTCATAGTGACAAAATCATGTAAAAATCTCATTGTTATTAGTTTAGAAGAAAAAATATGATCATAATTTTTTTTTATTTTTTATTTTTAAGGGATTCTACAATATAATGTCACAGTTGTTTGCAGATAACATTGATGTTACTCAGTATGTCATACAATTAGGTAATTGGTACATTTTGCTAGTATCTATGTCCAAATTTTGAACAACCCAAGGTTCCCAAAGTCCAGTTGGAGAAGGTTGTATGCACAGGCATGTTGATCAGTTAGGAGTCCAGACTATATTCCTGTAGTCTCATGATTCACCCCTATCTCTCTGCAGCCCTTACAATCTACCATGCCTCCTCTTCTGCAGTTTGTTCCCTAGGCTTTGGGAAAGGGGCACAAGTGGGTGAGAAGAAAACAGTCTAATTTCTTTGGAGTTGTCATTTTGGACTCCAGTCTGTTCAGGCTGTTTCCCTTCATGGTTTAACAGCTTTTCCAGTGATACCCTTTTTAGTCATACTAACAAAGCACATGCTATTGGATGTACAGGCATTTAAGTAGTACTAATTATTATGTCAAGCTAAGCTGTGAGCATAGACACAGATGCTTGGATGGTATGCTAATCTGCAAACTGTGGTTTCTCTATAAAGGGTGACAAGCTCTTATTATGGCTTATAACATCTCCTAACCACTAGAGGACATAAGCTTGTGGCATCAACTGTGAGTTATTCCTCCAAGGAGAGAGCTAATAGCCAATTAGATTTGGGGTCTATATAGACACTTGGCTGCCCACTGTTGCACAGTATCTCCAGGCTGTTGAGGTGTAGCTGATATTGACGGAGGAGACTTGCTTGTCTCAGGGAGATCAATATTTTGCTGTATTGTTTTAGTGAGTGTTTCTGTAATTTTAAAAGTTTATTTTTGCTTGTGCTTTCTGATGATCTCATTTTATACTGAAGAGAGGGAAATCATATTTGTGTGTGTGTGTGTGTGTGTGTGTGTGTGCGTGCGTGTGTGTGTGTGTGTGTGTGTGTGTGTATACCACCTAGGGCCTCATGCACACCAGACAAGCACTCTACCACTGAGCCTAATCTCCAGCCCATGATGATCTCATATTAAAAGGGACTTAAACTTGACAACATACCCGCTCTCCAGCCAGTGGTATTGTAGGGTTTCAGTGATCCCACTTGGAGGGAAATAACACCTCATCCCTCTTTGGACAGGTCGTTAAGATCAAGTTGTCCAAGAAATTGCTTCCTGATAAATTCCACTCCAATAGTCCTAGAATGCAACTTTGTGGAAAACTAAAAGACTTTTCCTTTACCTCAGCTGCCTTCTGAATTTCAAAAGACAGCCTCAGCCTTCCCTGGTCTCTTTCTTCTCCTGCGCCTTTGTGTATCTCATATTCTGGCTGTCATTCAAGGGAGCACTGTCTCAGTTCTTGCTCAGGGCTTGAGTGTGCTGAGACTAAGGAGGTGCTGATGCTCATCAAATACTTTGCAGCAAAGTGGCTTATGGCAGCAGAGAGTTTGTATAAGGAAATGGAAGACCCCTGTGAAGATGCGATGGCTTGTCCATGATGACATTATACACAGCCTAGCAGAGGCATCCAGCCAAAGTTTGAAAACAGAAGCTCTTCCTAAAATGGTGTTGCAAGTTTATCCTGGGACTGTTATCTGGCAGCCAGAGTGACAGAAATGGATGGAGTGCTGGAATATTCCCTCAGAAGATAGACTATTTTTATTGTTGTGTATTTTCCTTCCTTCCTTCCTTCCTTCCTTCCTTCCTTCCTTCCTTCCTTCCTTCCTTCCTTCCTTCTTCATGAATTTATTTTGGGTGTTTATGAAACAGTTTCTCATTAGATACTAAAACCAAAAGTCCTTTTGAGTACCATTAATAAGCCAGATATCCATCTTTTTCAACATATAGGCTGCCACTTACAATGGGACCTGGCCCTTGGCTTTTCTGTGGGATGAGTTTATGTGGAAAAACGCACTTTACCAGGAAACAAAGCAGGCAGTGTAAGCCTTCCTGCCCCAATTAGTTTTCCCCGAGTTTAACAAAATACTTTAAAATAGGGTATGAAAGATTCCACCACCTTTTTGTTCTTTTTTCTTTTTAGATTCCACTACTCTTAAGACAGCCCTTGTTGAGATCAATCCAGCTCTAAGGGAAACCTGAATTATCATGGGAAATTGGGAACGATTCTTAGTCTAAGCAACTTTAGGAATTTTTGATACTACCAAATACTAATTGTTCAGTGGTTGAAAAGAGATTTGAAACTCTTCTGCCCAAAAAGGTAGATAGTAAGTGAAAAGAACAGGGTATTCTAAGTGGGAAGGATAAGGAGTTAGCAACTCCCTACATATTGTGCTACAGCTCAGTACCACTGAGAAAAGGGTGGCCTGAAGCTCCTGGGGTTGAGTGGCAGCTCTACAAAGCATTGAAAAATGCAGTATCTATCTAGCATGGACATTGGGTCATGTGGGAGCCAGCCATTTAGTATCTGACAAGTGAGACCTCATCAAATTCAAAAGCTTTGGTACAGAGAAAGAAACAATCAAGGAAGTGAAGAGAAAACCCATGGAGTGGGAGGAAACCTTCACCAGTGATACATCTGACAGAGCATTAACATCCAGAATATCTAAACTACTCAAAAAACAAAGAAGTAAGAAAACAAATGACTCACTTAAAAGATGGAGTAAAGAGCTGAGCAGAGACTTCACAAATGAGGAAGTAAAGATGGCTGAGAAGCATCTTAAAAAGTGTTCACAAAAAAAAAAAAAACTGGGTGTGGTGGCTCACGCCTTTAATCCTAGCACTTGGGAGGCAGAGGTAGGTGGATCTCTGTGAGTTCAAGGCCATCCTGGTCTACAGAGTTCCAGGACAGCTGGGCTACAGGGAGACCCTGTCTCAAAAAAAAAAAAAAGAAAAAGAAAAAAGTATTTGACATCATTAATAATTAAGGAAATGCAAATTAAAACCACTCTAAGGTATTCTTTTACTCCCATAAGACTGGCTAAGATCAAGAAAATAAAATACACCAAATGCTGGAGAGGTTGTGGGGAAAGGGGAACACTCATCCACTACTGGTGGGAATGTAAACTCATACAACCACTGTGGAAAACAGTGTGGAGAACCCTTAAGCTCAAAATGAGCCTACCACCTGACCCAGCCATCACTCCTGGGTATATACCCACAAGACTAATCCTAATGCAAAGATACATCTATGTTTATTACAGCCATCTTTACAATAGTAAGAAGCTGGAAGCAATCCAAGAGTGGATAACAAAAATGTGGTACATCTACACAATGGAGTTCTATGCAGAGGTAAAGAAAGAAGACCAAAAAAGAAAAAAAAAAAAAAAAAAAGAAAGATAACATCATGAACTTTTCAGGTAAATGATGGAACTCACAAGCCATTATGCTAAGTGAAGTACACAGACTCAGAAAAACAAAAAGGTCTTTTCTCATTGTGGGGTGGTAGAAACGTCTCCCAGTTGAAAGACCAAGCTGAGCAATGTTATTTGTATTTATTCTTCTAACGCTGAAAGTACCTGTGATGTTATAATGTGAAACTTTTCATGAGTCCTAGAATTAACTTACCTCTAGGCATTGACACCATAAGTTGGTAACTGCTATAAATGCCTGTAAATCCAATAGCTTGAGCTTTGTTAGTATAGCCACTAAAAAGGGTATCACTGTGAAAAGTGTCAATCCATCGAAGGGAAACAACACTGAACAGACCGGAGTCCAAAATGAACAACTCCAAAGAAATTAACTTTTTCTTCTCACTCCACTTGTGCCTCCTTTCCCAAAGCCCAGGAACAAACTGCGGAAGAGGAGGCGTGGTAGATTGTAAGGGCGTGGAGAGATAGGGTGAATCATGAGACTATAGGAATACAGTCTGGACACCTGATTGATAACATGCTTGCATACAAGATTCTCCAACTGGACTATGGGAACCTTGGGTTTTCAGAATTTGGACATAGATACTTGCAAAAATGCACCAATTACTTAATTGTATGACATACTGAGTAACATCAATGTTATCTGCAACAACTGTGTTCATTTATTGTAGAATCCCTTAAAAATAAAAAAAAAAATAAAAAAAAAGAATTAAACTTACCACATACTTTCAGACATGGTAATTAATGTATTGAGTGGAAGGTATATATTCAATTTTAGAGTAATATAAAATTAAAGGGGAAAATGTGAACTCCTAAACATATCAGAGTTAACATACAATTTATCCCTGGAGGACATAATTCTGGTATATATATGACGTTTATATAGACATATATAGACATAAGAGCAATACAATTGGGAGGGAACCACAACAACATAAGGACTGGTTAAAAGAATGGACTGATATATAAAATTCTGCCCCAATCAATAAAACTCTACAGAGAAAAACTTTAAAAAGACTGAGAGAAAAGATGCAGGACATGTATGGAAGAATGCAGGATCTGGGGTGGGGTGGGGGGAACGGAAAGGGGAATATGTCTAAATTGAACTAAAATGATGTCTGAAAATACACAAAACATCAATAAAAGTATTAAAAAAAAGAAAGCTGGTAACCATTTCTTTACAGAAAACATTCTTAGTGTCTTTCTGTTGTGATACTTCTTTTTAATTTCCCTTTTTCTCTCAATGTGTTTACTTTTTATTACATCAATTCCACATTCCCACAAATCTATGCTTTCTTGAATTTTATTGAGCCCATAGCAGATGTTCCCTAAAATTTACTTGTTTCCACTATTGTATTTTCTGTGTTTTGAAAGCGTATTTCTTTGCATTTTGATTTCTGTGTTCTTCTCTTTATCGCTGAATCTTCTCTTAGTTATTTTTGTCTTGTTAGTTGTCTTTAAATCAAGAGAAGTGAGCCAGATGATTTTCCATGCCAAGTGGGTGGGTCGTCCTAGGATCTCTGTGTTCCCTGTCATATGCTGGTTAAATCTTCAGTGCATTGTAAAGTCTAGAACAGTGGAGAAGAACTAAATATATGTATCTTTTTGGTGTCTTAAAAGCACTTTGTATGTCAGTTCTCTGGGTTTGCTCAAGCTGTCTGCCCCCTACATTGCTGAATTCCTGCTAAGTGTGGCAAAAAGCTTGGGATTTCCCATGGTGCTAATCTGTACCTGCTTGGAGGTAAGGGTTCCAAGGATTCCTTTTTTCTCAAACAAAAATTTGTCCTCATTTAAGGTCTGGTTCCCATGGAAAACAGAGCCGTCTACAGTTTGACTCTCTTGATACCATACTTTCCCAGGAGTCTAGATGATTAGAAATAGTGAGATAAATTCACAGCCCATTTGACATCTTTATTAATTTCAGTTGTCTTTTCACTAGGAATTTTTAGTTCACAAAGGATGGGTAAGGTGTATGTACTAGAATGGGGTCGTGTGTCAGTGGGTGCTCAGTTCTGGTGCCTGGTTAGTTACCCTTCTGTAACAACAACACAAATTTCTGTCTTGTTGGCCATTTTTTTTATTCAGAAGTTGTTGAGTCTGTAAAGTTTAGTTTACTTAAATCATGACTCCACCATCCATCTAACTGGAGACCCATGAGCACACCATGATGTATTTGACTTTGTTTTCAGTACTACTCGAGAGTTTCCTTAAGTTCAATTAGATAGCTATGATACAGCACCCAGAAAAGTAGAGAGTATTATTTTGTGGTTTATAGACCTTACACAGCTGAACGGGATATATTGATTGGCTTTCCTCCCTTTGGAATTCAAATAGTCTATTCTGAGGCTAGGGAAACTAGTTTTTCGGGAGGTGAGCTTCCAGATCAGCTCCAGTTCGATTGCTCCAGAATATGCCGTCTTCAGCATTAGAGTCTTGTTTCCCTTCCAAGCTTTCTGGGATATAATCAAGGAGCTCTGGTCAAGAGCCTGTATTAATTTGGGAGTCCCTTGGACTATGGTGAACCAACAACCACTGAAGCAAAGTTTTCGCTCGGTCTGCACTGTGTACTATTTTTTTTATAGAACTGTTCAGCTATCCACATGACTCTTATACAACAAGACAGACAGACAGACACACACACACACACACACACACAACAGAAACCAACCAATATGTACCTTTTCAGGACACTTTTGAACTAACAAATGTACTTTTTTTTTTCACATCACCTAACTGTTATTTATTTGTTCCGACTTTTTAAATTCCAGTTCACTTTTTTTTTTTTTTTTTGTTTTTGGTTTTTTGTGATTAGACAGGTCCCTCCTGTCAGCCAGCTGTTGGCCTGGAACTCATCTGTAGACCAGCTTGGCCTTGAAACTCACAAAGATCCGCCTGCCTCTGCTCCAAGCTAGGATTAAAGGCATGTGCCCACCATACCCGGCCCGTTCACACTTCTTTTTATAACAATATTTTTACTAATGTCCTTTTGAGAGACTTCAGACCATTATTTTGATCACATTCTCCCTCACCTAATTCCGCCTAAACATCCCACCCACCCTACACCTCAGTGGGATATTACGTTTTGTTTTTGGGCGCACTGAGTCATGTTGGGGTTTGTTGTCTCATTTGTTATCCACTGATCAATTTGTCAAATATTTCGTCTAGAAGCAGCCCTTGAGTGTGGTCACTGACTCTGGTCCTGTCGGTGGTTGTGTGGCGTTGTTCCTGCATTTGTTGGTTTGTTTCCTCCTCATTTTCCCCTACTCCTTGAACTAGTGGCTGACTGATGGTGGGGGTGGTTGGTGGGGTTCATGCACGTGGGTTGGGTTTTTGGGTTCACCTCCTCATCGTCTACGCTGAGATTTTGTCTGGCTCGATATTTCTCAGGTCCTATACATGCTGTCACAGCTGCTGTTAATTCATGTGGCTGACTGTCCTGCTGTGTGAAGACACTGTTTGGCCATGGCTGTCCTCCACCTCCAACCCTTAAAAATCTTTCTTTCCCCTCTTCCACAAAGATCTCTGAGCCTTTGGGAGAGGGATATGATACAGGTGTCCCATATAGAGCTAGCACACCATAGTCTCCTTGTTCTCTTCAATGTTGAAGCAATTGTTTTGAGTACAATATGCTTTTTTTTTTTTTTTTTTTTTTTTTTTTGTTGTCTTTTTGAGACAGGGTCTCCCTGTAGCCCCACTGTCCTGGAACCACCGTATGACCTCAAGGCTTTGCGACTATCTCTCACTCATATGGCAAAATCTCACAAGAGATCCACCTGCTGTCTGCCCCCAAAGTGCTAGATGTAAAGGCGTGCACACATCACGCCCGGCTTGAGTACATATCTTAGTGCTGCTAATGAGACATATCTTAGTGCTGCTAATGAGACCCACAGGACTGATCCTAACCTGCAGAACTTGGAGGCCTCTGCTGGTTTCCTTTTTGCATGTTGGTGATGTGCAAGGTCGTAGAAACCTTCCTCAATCTAATCTCACCTGTATTTTACATTAGTGAAATTCTCAGATGCTTCTTTTGTATAGCTGATCACTTGCCCACTTTTAAACATTGATTTAGGAATTTTTCTCAATTTTGGGGGGTCATTTTCATGAATATCATGAGGCAAGGTGCATATACCTTGCCAAGTCATCAACTTATTCTCTTCTACTAATGCAAATTAGAGGCTATTTTGAAGAGAGAAGGTAAGGGCAAGTTATGTAAACAAATGGATAATGAAGATTTAACAGGGATCTTAAGTCTCCTGCCAAGAACTTTCTTATTTGGTCACCTATAATGATGAAGGTAATTGACTAACAATAATGACAATAATTATAATAATCTGCATCTTTTAAATTTATTATTAATTTTTTAATGTGTATGACTGTATGTTTGCATGTAGGTTGGTGCCCATGTCGTGCAATGCGCCACGGAAGATCCAGAAGAGGCATCGGATTCCCCTGGAACTGGATGTTAAAGGATGGTTCTTAGCTGCCAATGTGGTGCTGGGAATCAAACCCAGGTTCCTCTGGAAGAGCAAATTGTGCTCATAACCGCGGCCATCTTCTCCAGCCCAATATGCACTTTTATAAACACCCAAGAATCACGTAGTATATTATCAGCTTCATTTGATCTTTACATCTGCCTCTATAATCTGTTGCATGGGTCTCTCTATTCTATATATTATCCTCAGAGAAGTTAAATATCTTACATAGTGGATACTCTGTGAAGTAGGACTCAAACTCAAGTTTGTCTTCAGACTCTTTATTTCTACTGTTTCCATTGGCTGCCAAATATCCTGCAGTTGCCTGTTTTCCATATCTCCATTGGTATTTTCAGTATTTCCAGTTGTTGCACTCTGATCATGTTCAGGCATTTTATTGTTGCATATACTGTCCTCTGCAAGTGTCTATATAAATAAGAGCTCAGCATGCTTCTTTATTCTCCTAGATGATTTGAAAAGCCTCAGCTTATCATCCAGCCTCATGTTTTATAGTTAGGGTATCTTCCTGTTCACTAATAGTTGACCTGCATCTCTGTTTTTTGTGGCTTGCTGTGACTACAATGGCGGTTTATTTCTTCTCCTATATCTTGAGACATCTGTGTGTCATGTGGCTGATGTTCTCTGTTACTGACCAAAGTGCCTTCAGCAGAGAGACTCTCAGAAGTGTGTGGTAGTATTTGCTTCTGGTCAGACTTGCTTATGTACAACTGTAGCCTGAAAGATAGGTAACTTAAGTAAAGTAAAAATCATCACTTACTTAGAACTTGATAAAAATAAAAGGACCCTACAGAATCTTGGGAGTGGTCAGGGGCTGGCTGTTGCAGAATAATTTTTTGTTCTTGTTTTACTTTATCTTGGAACATGCTACATTGGTCCCATAATTATTTTTCTTTCAGATATATTGGAATGAATAAAAATGTTCAATGGCTGTAAAAATTATGTCCATCTACATAGTTTCAAGATTTATTTTTGATTCTTCTGTTCTAATGAGGTCATCTTTTCCCCCACAGGTTACGATCTTTGGTCAAGCAGTTAGAGAGAGGAGAGGCTTCTGTGGTAGATCTTAAGAAGAATTTGGAATATGCAGCCACAGTGCTTGAATCTGTATACATTGATGAAACAAGGTAAATTGGAAAAGAGACTAATAAAGCAGTGGTAATTTCTCTGACAAATAAATTTTGTCCCCCTTCTGCCAATGGCAGCTCTAAGGTGTGGTTTGGAACATTAGTTTCTACAAACTAATAGGAACGATCTGGAGAGGTCATTCCCCTTCTGTGCTTCCTCACATAAAGAACCAATCAGATGTGACTATTAGGACAATAAAACAAGCAAGGAGAAAAAGTAAACTGCCTTAGTTTTTTTACTGAATTGTAGAGTTCCACTGTAATTATTACATAATCTTCTTGTCACTCTAATTGTGTTTAATTAAATTTGCAGTTATCTGTAAGTAACGGGAGGTTCCTGAGCTGATGAGAGACATCTGGTCTCTTAAGCCCCAGCATTCCTTCCTTAGTGGATTTTGGCACTTGAATTATATAAGTATTCGAGTAATTCTAGGCCCTAAAAATGCATTTGAAAATAACAGAACTGCTTTTCTATTGAAA
Source organism: Rhizomys pruinosus (assembly GCA_009823505.1). Classification (NCBI taxonomy): domain Eukaryota; kingdom Metazoa; phylum Chordata; class Mammalia; order Rodentia; family Spalacidae; genus Rhizomys; species Rhizomys pruinosus. Next base: position 2,964,874 of record VZQC01008065.1, on the reverse strand, counting down.
AGTGTTGAAATTGTGAACATGAAAGTCTTTCTAGTTCTTTCATCCAAATTTGTGGTATCTCGCTTTATTTTACCAAATTCCAATCTGAAAGGATTCTGCTACAATCTAAGGATTATTTGATTTGTTTTTACTGATGTACTTGATTTCTAATTTAAGGAACTTGGTATCACCATCTTTTCCAAAATATTTCCTCTTCCTTCAAATTATTATAACACAACAATAACAAAATACTTTACATTGTTATCTGCTTTTACTGCTTATTCTTAGTAGGGCTTAGTATATATAGACGATTAGTTTAACATTTTATTATCCAAAACTAATTATGTTCCTTTCTAATGATCTAACCTAGGAATAAGTTAGACAAATCAGAAAAGTATAGCCACAGATGGCTAAGCCATTGGGCTCAAGCAAAGTGCTTCAACCCTTTTTTGGAAAATTTTTCTTGAATTAGAACATTTATGTCTATTATAGCCTATGAGATTAAAAGGATATCAGTTGGTATCATTTAAGATTATTTCTTCAGAGGAATTGGTTGTTGTGATTTGTATACTTTACAGGTACTTTAAACATTATTTTTTATATAAAATAATGCGCTTGGGTATCTCTATAAACTGCTTAGCCTCTCTGTGAATGCATTTCAAAGGGAGGTTTTATATGTCACTCAGATTGTACAACCCTTCAAGAATCCGGGATACTATATTCTTGAGCAGAGTTTGTCTGTCGCCAGTGGAGCCTATGCTGGGGTGGGCTTTACCCTTCTTGTCTCCTCATTTCTTCATTCAATGTGTTCATCAGCTTTCTGTCACTATAATAAATATCTGCAAGAATCAAGAAGGTATAAAAGAGGAAGAGACTTATTCTGGCTCCAGTTTGAAGGTTTTACTCTGTAATTGATTGGTTCCATTGGTTCTGAACCAGCCAAGCAACACATCACAGTGGGATGTGTGGAGAACAAAGCTTTTCACCTTATGGTTCAGAAGGGTGGGAGGGAGGAAGAAGAGGGATTGGTCTTCTGATCCCCTTTAAGGGCATATCTCTAATGGCCTAAAGACCCTCCCTCCAACCATGTCCTATATCTAGGTTCTACTATCTCCCAGTATTATCACTGGCTAGGTCCCAACTTTTAACACATGGGTCAGTGGGGTATAGGCCAGATCCATCTTAGTCAATGGGAGTCTTCATGGCCTTGCCAAAAAGTGCTGGAAATTTATTTATTTATTTTTATTTATTTATTTGTGTGTTTACATATTAATTCCATTCTTGTGTATCCGTGTTACAAGGTGAGAATACAGAGGAGCAGCTATCTTGCGGTGAACAGAGAACTCTAAAGTGAGATTCAGTCTCAATGTCCTGGTTATGTTTCTTATGTTCAGGCGACTTTTGGATACAGAGGATGAACTCAGTGACATTCAATCCGATGCTGTGCCTTCTGAGGTCCGAGACTGGCTGGCCTCCACCTTCACACGGCAGATGGGGATGATGCTCAGAAGGAGCGAGGAGAAGCCCAGGTTCAAGAGCATAGTCCATGCAGTGCAGGCTGGAATATTTGTGGAGAGGTAAAAGTGTAACTCATTGTCATGCAATGTCTAATCCAGTAAGAGAATAGCAGCTTCCAATAACTGGAGAGCTTCCTTCAATGCTGTTTGATGCATCATCCCAATACTGAAATTTCTGGGCAGAAACAGGTAGACTTGAATGAGAAATGGTACATATTTTAATCTCCATGGCATCCTTTAGGACACGGTTTTCACTTGGCTCAACTTTTTTTTTTTTTTTTTTTTTTTTTTTTTTTGGTCTTGACAGGGTTACTCCCTGTAGCCCCAGCTATCCTGGAACTCATTCGTAGAACAGCTGGCCTTGAACACAAGATCTCCTGGCCTCTGCCTCCCAAGTGGCTAGGATCAAAGCGCAATGCACCATCATGCCCGGGCTTCAACATTCTTTTCAATATGAAAAGATTGAGTTAAGCCTCATTCTTTTAATATTTTTTTATTTTCTAATTTTTTTTTTTTTTTTTTTTTTTTTTTTTTTTTTATTATTATTTTTTAATGCACCCATGTCGTGCAATCCGTGAGGTTAAAAGAGGGCCTCAGATTCCCCTGGCAATGGAGTTAAAAGACGCTTCTTAGACACCATGTGGGTTGCTGGGGATCGAACCCAAGGTCCCTCTGCAAGAGCATCGGTGCTCTTAACCGTTAAGCCATCTCTCTCTTCAGCCCCGGTTAAGCCTCATTTTTAAGGGACATTCTCTAATCATTTTTTTTCAAATACGGGCATGGCATCTAATTCCAAATAGACCAGCAGTGCTTTGGTGTTGCTGAACGAGGGACGAAGTCTATTTAAGTGGTGTGAGTAACCCCAGGACACTTCAGTTTTGCTACCCTCTTGAAACTGAATTGTTAATATTCTCTATTACACAGTTACATATTTTAGAAAGTCCCTGTTAAGTTCAAAGTTTGCGTGTGAGAACAGGCATTCTAATGGGATGCCCACAGGGATTCTTCATCCAGGTTCAAGTACCACACTGCATAGCCTTCCTGCTGTCATCTTGTAGTTAGTTCTGGCAGAGCAGGTCATCCATTTTAATAATTTAATTACCAACCTGGGACACATAGACTTAATTTTACCTTGTTTCCAGTGGTTTGCTTGTTTTGGATTGCTTTAATTTTTTCTGAATTTATCACTAAGGACACTTGAGTAACTTTGGAAAATTCCTTTAAGGAATGTGAAGTTTCTTGGATAACTAGATGGCCTGATTTCTCAGTGCTTGTCACTGTATTACACAGATCTATGGCATGCTAATCATTGGTCATAAGCTATCACATGATGGTTTCTCCTCTAACTTTGCCAGAATGTATAGACGGACATCAAACATGGTTGGATTGAGCTACCCACCAGCCGTCATTGAAGCGTTAAAGGTAAGATCAATTAAAAGACTTATAGGCCACATAGTACCTCATACATGTACAGTTAAATTTGCTCTTAATAAATAAGAGGTATTCATTATTGTACTTTTTCCTGTTATAGCTTTCTTAATCATTACTCTTTTCTTCTCTGTTACTAATGGTTTCTACTATATGTCTCAGCTCTTATCCTAAATATTTAAAATAGTAGTTCTAACTAATTCTTTGAGAACTTCATGCATTGTACTTTGATCATCTCCACCCCATATATCTCCTCTCAGACCCATCCCCATCTTGCCACCCACCAACTTCATGTCTTTTTTTTTTTTTTTATTTTTTATGTATTTTAAAATATTTTTGTATCTTGGACTATCTTCTGGAATGTGGTCAACCTTCTAGGGGCCTTAAAGAAAACTCCCTCTTCCTCTTTCAACCACTATCAGTTACTAATAATTCCTCAGCTAGAGGGGGCTTTATGCCCACATCCACCTCCCATGCTGGGCATGCTTGGATCATCGTCTGACTTGAGATTGTGCAGGTATTGGGTATGCAGTCATAACTGCTGGTGAGTTCATAATTATGCGTATCACTCTACTGTGTCTGAAAATGCGTTTCCTCGTAGTCCATCCAACCCACCTCTCGGCTTTTGCAAACTTTCCTGAGCCTCCTTCCACAATATCCCTGAGCTTTGGGAGGAGGTATGTGATATAGATGACTAATTTATATATAAGAAACACTCTGCAGTTTCTTATCTGCATGTTGATTGAGTTGTGGGTCTTTGTATTAATTGCTGTCTACTGCAAAAGGAAAGCTTCTCTGAAGAGGGTGAGATGTGCTAATCTATGAATATAGAAATACATCATGAGGATAAAAAGTCAAACTCTATATGAACTTTGGTTTCCTACAGTGATCTGACATAATGAAGTCCACATATCTTAGGCTATAGGNGGAGTCCAAAATGACAACTCCAAAGAAATTAGACTGTTTTCTTCTCACCCACTTGTGCCTCTTTCCCAAAGCCCAGGGAACAAACTGCGGAAGAGGAGGCGTGGTAGATTGTAAGGGCTGTGGAGAGATAGGGGTGAATCATGAGACTATAGGAATATAGTCTGGACACCTGATTGATCAACATGCCTGTGCATACAAGCTTCTCAACTGGACTATGGGAACCTTGGGTTGTTCAGAATTTGGACATAGATACTTGCAAAATGCACCAATTACTTAATTGTATGACATACTGAGTAACATCATTGTTATCTGCAAACAACTGTGTTATTGTATTGTAGAATCCCTTAAAAATAAAAAAAAATAAAAAAAAAGAATTAACTTACCACATACTTTCAGACATGGTAATTAATGTATATGGGTAGAAGGTATATATTCATATTTTAGAGTAATATAAAATTAAAGGGGAAAATGTGAACTCCTAAACATATATCAGAGTTAACATACAATTTATTCCTGGAGGACATAATTCTGGTATATATATGACGTTTATATAGACATATATAGACATATAGAGCAATACAATCTGGAGGGAACCACAACAACATAAGGACTGGTTCAAAGAATGGACTGATATAGTTAAATTCTGCCCCAATCAATAAATCTCTACAGAGAAAAACTTTAAAAAGACTGAGAGAAAGATGCAGGACATGTATGGAAGAATGCAGGATCTGGGGTGGGGTGGGGGGAACGGAAAGGGGAATATGTCTAAATTGAACTGAAAATGATGTCTGAAATACACAAAACATCAATAAAAGTATTATATTAAAAAAAGAAAGCTGGTAACCATTTCTTTACAGAAAACATTCTTAGTGTCTTTCTGTTGTGATACTTCTTTTTAATTTCCCTTTTTCTCTCAATGTGTTTACTTTTTATTACATCAATTCCACATTCCACAAATCTATGCTTTCTTGAATTTTATTGAGCCCATAGCAGATGTTCCCTAAAATTTACTTGTTTCCACTATTGTATTTTCTGTGTTTTGAAAGCGTATTTCTTTGCATTTTGATTTCTGTGTTCTTCTCTTTATCGCTGAATCTTCTCTTAGTTATTTTTGTCTTGTTAGTTGTCTTTAAATCAAGAGAAGTGAGCCAGATGATTTTCCATGCCAAGTGGGTGGGTCGTCCTAGGATCTCTGTGTTCCCTGTCATATGCTGGTTAAATCTTCAGTGCATTGTAAAGTCTAGAACAGTGGAGAAGAACTAAATATATGTATCTTTTTGGTGTCTTAAAAGCACTTTGTATGTCAGTTCTCTGGGTTTGCTCAAGCTGTCTGCCCCCTACATTGCTGAATTCCTGCTAAGTGTGGCAAAAAGCTTGGGATTTCCCATGGTGCTAATCTGTACCTGCTTGGAGGTAAGGGTTCCAAGGATTCCTTTTTTCTCAAACAAAAATTTGTCCTCATTTAAGGTCTGGTTCCCATGGAAAACAGAGCCGTCTACAGTTTGACTCTCTTGATACCATACTTTCCCAGGAGTCTAGATGATTAGAAATAGTGAGATAAATTCACAGCCCATTTGACATCTTTATTAATTTCAGTTGTCTTTTCACTAGGAATTTTTAGTTCACAAAGGATGGGTAAGGTGTATGTACTAGAATGGGGTCGTGTGTCAGTGGGTGCTCAGTTCTGGTGCCTGGTTAGTTACCCTTCTGTAACAACAACACAAATTTCTGTCTTGTTGGCCATTTTTTTTATTCAGAAGTTGTTGAGTCTGTAAAGTTTAGTTTACTTAAATCATGACTCCACCATCCATCTAACTGGAGACCCATGAGCACACCATGATGTATTTGACTTTGTTTTCAGTACTACTCGAGAGTTTCCTTAAGTTCAATTAGATAGCTATTGATTACACCCAAGATAAAGTAGATTATTATTTTGTGGTTTATAGACCTTACAGCTGAACGGGATTATTGATTGGCTTCCTCCCTTTGGAATTCACATAGTCTATTCTGATGCTATGGAAACTAGTTTTCAGGGAGGAGGCTTCCAGATCAGCTCCAGTTCGATTGCTCCAGAATATGCCGTCTTCAGCATTAGAGTCTTCCCTTCAAGTTCTAGGATATAATCAAGGGCTTGGTAATAGCCTGTATTATTTGGGAGTCTCTTGGACTATGGTGACCAACAACTTGAAGCAAAGTTTCCTCTGTCTGGCACTGTGTTACTATTTTTTTATAGAACTTTCAGCTATCCACATGCACTCTTATACACAGACAGACAGACAGACACACACACACACACACACACACACACACCACATTATGTACTTTTCAGGACACTTTTGAACTAACAAATGTCTCTTTGTTTTTTCACATCACCTAACTGTTATTTATTTTGTTCCGACTTTAAATTCCAGTTCACTTTTTTTTTTTTTTTTTTTTTTTTTTTTTTTTTNTTTTTTGTCTTTTTGAGACAGGGTCTCCCTGTAGCCCCAGCTGTCCTGGAACTCACTCTGTAGACCAGGCTGGCCTTGAACTCACAAGATCCACCTGCTTCTGCCTCCCAAGTGCTAGGATTAAAGGCGTGCACCATCACGCCCGGCTTGAGTACATATCTTAGTGCTGCTAATGAGACATATCTTAGTGCTGCTAATGAGACCCACAGGACTGATCCTAACCTGCAGAACTTGGAGGCCTCTGCTGGTTTCCTTTTTGCATGTTGGTGATGTGCAAGGTCGTAGAAACCTTCCTCAATCTAATCTCACCTGTATTTTACATTAGTGAAATTCTCAGATGCTTCTTTTGTATAGCTGATCACTTGCCCACTTTTAAACATTGATTTAGGAATTTTTCTCAATTTTGGGGGGTCATTTTCATGAATATCATGAGGCAAGGTGCATATACCTTGCCAAGTCATCAACTTATTCTCTTCTACTAATGCAAATTAGAGGCTATTTTGAAGAGAGAAGGTAAGGGCAAGTTATGTAAACAAATGGATAATGAAGATTTAACAGGGATCTTAAGTCTCCTGCCAAGAACTTTCTTATTTGGTCACCTATAATGATGAAGGTAATTGACTAACAATAATGACAATAATTATAATAATTGCACTTTTAAAATTTATTTATTATTTTTTATGTGTATGAGTGTACTGTTTGCATGTAGGTTGGTGCACCCATGTTGTGGAATGCCACGGAGATCAGAAGAGGGCATCGGATTCCCCTGGAACTGGAGTTAAAGATGGTTCTTAGCTGCCATGTGGGTGCTGGGAATCAAACCCAGGTCCTCTGCAAGAGCATCGGTGCTCATAACCGCTGAGCCATCTCTCCAGCCCCAATAATTGCACTTTTATAAACACCCAAGAATCACGTAGTATATTATCAGCTTCATTTGATCTTTACATCTGCCTCTATAATCTGTTGCATGGGTCTCTCTATTCTATATATTATCCTCAGAGAAGTTAAATATCTTACATAGTGGATACTCTGTGAAGTAGGACTCAAACTCAAGTTTGTCTTCAGACTCTTTATTTCTACTGTTTCCATTGGCTGCCAAATATCCTGCAGTTGCCTGTTTTCCATATCTCCATTGGTATTTTCAGTATTTCCAGTTGTTGCACTCTGATCATGTTCAGGCATTTTATTGTTGCATATACTGTCCTCTGCAAGTGTCTATATAAATAAGAGCTCAGCATGCTTCTTTATTCTCCTAGATGATTTGAAAAGCCTCAGCTTATCATCCAGCCTCATGTTTTATAGTTAGGGTATCTTCCTGTTCACTAATAGTTGACCTGCATCTCTGTTTTTTGTGGCTTGCTGTGACTACAATGGCGGTTTATTTCTTCTCCTATATCTTGAGACATCTGTGTGTCATGTGGCTGATGTTCTCTGTTACTGACCAAAGTGCCTTCAGCAGAGAGACTCTCAGAAGTGTGTGGTAGTATTTGCTTCTGGTCAGACTTGCTTATGTACAACTGTAGCCTGAAAGATAGGTAACTTAAGTAAAGTAAAAATCATCACTTACTTAGAACTTGATAAAAATAAAAGGACCCTACAGAATCTTGGGAGTGGTCAGGGGCTGGCTGTTGAGAATATTTTTGTTCTTGTTTTATTTATCTTGGAACATGCTACATTGGTCCCATAATTATTTTTCTTTCAGATATATTGGAATGAATAAAAATGTTCAATGGCTGTAAAAATATGTCATCATAGTTTTAGATTTATTTTTTGATTCTTCTGTTCTAATGAGGTCATCTTTTCCCCCACAGGTTACGATCTTTGGTCAAGCAGTTAGAGAGAGGAGAGGCTTCTGTGGTAGATCTTAAGAAGAATTTGGAATATGCAGCCACAGTGCTTGAATCTGTATACATTGATGAAACAAGGTAAATTGGAAAAGAGACTAATAAAGCAGTGGTAATTTCTCTGACAAATAAATTTTGTCCCCCTTCTGCCAATGGCAGCTCTAAGGTGTGGTTTGGAACATTAGTTTCTACAAACTAATAGGAACGATCTGGAGAGGTCATTCCCCTTCTGTGCTTCCTCACATAAAGAACCAATCAGATGTGACTATTAGGACAATAAAACAAGAGGAGAAAAAGTAATGCTTAAGTTTTTTTACTGAATGTAGAGTTCCACTGTAATTATTACATAATCTTCTTGTCACTCTAATTGTGTTTAATTAAATTTGCAGTTATCTGTAAGTAACGGGAGGTTCCTGAGCTGATGAGAGACATCTGGTCTCTTAAGCCCCAGCATTCCTTCCTTAGTGGATTTTGGCACTTGAATTATATAAGTATTCGAGTAATTCTAGGCCCTAAAAATGCATTTGAAAATAACAGAACTGCTTTTCTATTGAAAAGTGTTGAAATTGTGAACATGAAAGTCTTTCTAGTTCTTTCATCCAAATTTGTGGTATCTCGCTTTATTTTACCAAATTCCAATCTGAAAGGATTCTGCTACAATCTAAGGATTATTTGATTTGTTTTTACTGATGTACTTGATTTCTAATTTAAGGAACTTGGTATCACCATCTTTTCCAAAATATTTCCTCTTCCTTCAAATTTATATATCTAAACAAACAATAACAAAATACTTTACATTGTTATCTGCTTTTACTGCTTATTCTTAGTAGGGCTTAGTATATATGACATTCAGTTTTACATTTTATTATGCCATAACTAATTATGTTCCTTTCTAATGATCTAACCTAGGAATAAGTTAGACAAATCAGAAAAGTATAGCCACAGATGGCTAAGCCATTGGGCTCAAGCAAAGTGCTTCATTGGTTTGGAAATTTTTCTTGAATTTAGAAATTTATGTCTATTATAGCCTATGAGATTAAAAGGATATCAGTTGGTATCATTTAAGATTATTTCTTCAGAGGAATTGGTTGTTGTGATTTGTATACTTTACAGAGTACTTAAACATTCATTATTTTTAATAAAATAATGCTGCTTGGGTATCTCTATAAACTGCTTAGCCTCTCTGTGAATGCATTTCAAAGGGAGGTTTTATATGTCACTCAGATTGTACAACCCTTCAAGAATCCGGGATACTATATTCTTGAGCAGAGTTTGTCTGTCGCCAGTGGAGCCTATGCTGGGGTGGGCTTTACCCTTCTTGTCTCCTCATTTCTTCATTCAATGTGTTCATCAGCTTTCTGTCACTATAATAAATATCTGCAAGAATCAAGAAGGTATAAAGAGGAGAGACTTATTCTGGCTTCCAGTTTTGAAGGTTTTACTCTGTAATTGATTGGTTCCATTGGTTCTGAACCAGCCAAGCAACACATCACAGTGGGATGTGTGGAGAACAAAGCTTTTCACCTTATGGTTCAGAAGGGTGGGAGGGAGGAAGAAGAGGGATTGGTCTTCTGATCCCCTTTAAGGGCATATCTCTAATGGCCTAAAGACCCTCCCTCCAACCATGTCCTATATCTAGGTTCTACTATCTCCCAGTATTATCACTGGCTAGGTCCCAACTTTTAACACATGGGTCAGTGGGGTATAGGCCAGATCCATCTTAGTCAAGGGAGTCTTCATGGGCCTTGCCAAAATGCTGCTGGATTTATTTATTTATTTATTTATTTATTTGTGTGTTTACCATTTAATTCCATTTCTTTGTATCCGTGTTACAGGTGAGATACAGAGGAGCAGCTATTGTGAACAGAGAACTCTAAAGTGAGATTCAGTCTCAATGTCCTGGTTATGTTTCTTATGTTCAGGCGACTTTTGGATACAGAGGATGAACTCAGTGACATTCAATCCGATGCTGTGCCTTCTGAGGTCCGAGACTGGCTGGCCTCCACCTTCACACGGCAGATGGGGATGATGCTCAGAAGGAGCGAGGAGAAGCCCAGGTTCAAGAGCATAGTCCATGCAGTGCAGGCTGGAATATTTGTGGAGAGGTAAAAGTGTAACTCATTGTCATGCAATGTCTAATCCAGTAAGAGAATAGCAGCTTCCAATAACTGGAGAGCTTCCTTCAATGCTGTTTGATGCATCATCCCAATACTGAAATTTCTGGGCAGAAACAGGTAGACTTGAATGAGAAATGGTACATATTTTAATCTCCATGGCATCCTTAGGACAGGTTTTTCACTTGGCTCAACTGTTTTTTTTTTTTTTTTTTTTTTTTTTTTTTTTTTTGTTTCTTGACAGGTACTCCTTGTAGCCCCAGCTATCCTGGAACTCATTCCGTAGAACAGGCTGGCCTTGAACTCACAAAGATCTGCCTGCCTCTGCCTCCCAAGTGCTAGGATTAAAGGCATGCACCATCATGCCCGGGCTTCAACATTCTTTTCAATATGAAAAGATTGAGTTAAGCCTCATTCTTTTAATATTTTTTTAATTTTTAAAATTTATTCTTTATGTGTACGAATGTACTGTGTGCATGAAGGTCTATGCACCCATGTCGTGCAATGCCGTGGAGGTCAGAAGAGGGCCTCAGATTCCCCTGGGACTGGAGTTAAAGACGGTTCTCAGCCACCATGTGGGTGCTGGGGATCGAACCCAGGTCCTCTGCAAGAGCAATCGGTGCTCTTAACCGTTAGGCCATCTCTTCAGCCCCGGTTAAGCCTCATTTTTAAGGGACATTCTCTAATCATTTTTTTTCAAATACGGGCATGGCATCTAATTCCAAATAGACCAGCAGTGCTTTGGTGTTGCTGAACGAGGGACGAAGTCTATTTAAGTGGTGTGAGTAACCCCAGGACACTTCAGTTTTGCTACCCTCTTGAAACTGAATTGTTAATATTCTCTATTACACAGTTACATATTTTAGAAAGTCCCTGTTAAGTTCAAAGTTTGCGTGTGAGAACAGGCATTCTAATGGGATGCCCACAGGGATTCTTCATCCAGGTTCAAGTACCACACTGCATAGCCTTCCTGCTGTCATCTTGTAGTTAGTTCTGGCAGAGCAGGTCATCCATTTTAATAATTTAATTACCAACCTGGGACACATAGACTTAATTTTACCTTGTTTCCAGTGGTTTGCTTGTTTTGGATTGCTTTAATTTTTTCTGAATTTATCACTAAGGACACTTGAGTAACTTTGGAAAATTCCTTTAAGGAATGTGAAGTTTCTTGGATAACTAGATGGCCTGATTTCTCAGTGCTTGTCACTGTATTACACAGATCTATGGCATGCTAATCATTGGTCATAAGCTATCACATGATGGTTTCTCCTCTAACTTTGCCAGAATGTATAGACGGACATCAAACATGGTTGGATTGAGCTACCCACCAGCCGTCATTGAAGCGTTAAAGGTAAGATCAATTAAAAGACTTATAGGCCACATAGTACCTCATACATGTACAGTTAAATTTGCTCTTAATAAATAAGAGGTATTCATTATTGTACTTTTTCCTGTTATAGCTTTCTTAATCATTACTCTTTTCTTCTCTGTTCTAATGGGTTTACTATATTCTCAGTCTTTATCCTAATTATTTAAAATAGTAGTTCTATTAATTCTTTGAGAACTTCATGCATTGTACTTTGATCATCTCCACCCCATATATCTCCTCTCAGACCCATCCCCATCTTGCCACCCACCAACTTCATGTCTTTTTTTTTTAGTCCATGAAATCTAGTTCATGTTACCCAAATAGTCTTGGGGGGCATCCCCTAGAGCATGGTCAATCTACCAATGCCCATATTCCTAAAGAAAACTCCCTCTTCCTCTTTCAACCACTATCAGTTACTAATAATTCCTCAGCTAGGGGGCTTTATGCCCACATCCACCTCCCATGCTGGGCATGCTTGGATCATCGTCTGACTTGAGATTGTGCAGGTATTGGGTATGCAGTCATAACTGCTGTGAGTTCATATATGCGTATACTCTACTGTGTCTGGAAAATGCTGTTTCCTCGTAGTCATCCAACCACCTCTCGCTTTTGCAAACTTTCTGAGCCTCCTTCCACAATGATCCCTGAGCTTTGGGAGGAGGTATGTGATATAGATGACTAATTTATATATAAGAAACACTCTGCAGTTTCTTATTTGTGCACGTTGATGAGTTGTGGGTCTCTGTATTAATTGCTGTCTACTGCAAAAGGAAGCTTCTCTGAAGAGGGTGGAGATGTGCTAATCTATGAATATAGAAATACATCATGAGGATAAAAAGTCAAACTCTATATGAACTTTGGTTTCCTACAGTGATCTGACATAATGAAGTCCACATATCTTAGGCTATAGGAGATCAAATATATTATAGCAAAAATATTTAACCTTAGAAAGAATCTTGGTGATTGTAATGATTTTATTATACCATTGCCCAATACAAGTCCATTTTATAGATGAAGAAACTAAAACCTAGAAAAATTTAAAAAAGGCAAAACCAGAATTATTCAGAGACATGTTGAGACTTGACCACAGCATTCCCAGCACATGGCATCCATAATATTTCATGACTGACCATACTCTCCAAAGCCCTCCTCCAGATACCTTGTTCTCCCAAGACTTGCTCTGAGCTTAGTATTCCATGTGAAGTAGTGTAAGTGTGACTTTAGCGTATATAGACTGAGTCCTGTAGAATTACTCCCAATCAGGCAAACTAAACATTGTGCAGACCATCTCTGAAAGCCCCAATACAGGAGCTTCCAATGCTCTAAACCTGATTCAGCTTTGGATTCCAGGATAGTGCCATGCAAGTGTCCAATTCCTTGGGCTGGTTGACTTTACATGGTGTCTAGACTTAGCACTGGTCCATTTGTTCAGGGACATTGTAGATTCTGACTTCTGCTAGTATTGTCTTTCTCTGAAACATGGAACACTGTATAACCCAATGATGTTTTCAGAAGATAAATTACCAATTCATGGAATTGGAGGTCGGCAAGTGCTTCTTAATTAGTTTCATGTGAGGAACAAACCCTGATGTCTTAATTCCTTGCTTCAGACTTTCACTGGCTGCATTTTCGGGGCCCTGAATCTACAGATGTGCATTTCTTCTTTGACTGTCAACATTTTCTTTCCCTTTATTTAAGAGCAGAAAGGACTAATGCCCAGTCCACTGGTGTAATTTACAGTGATGTCTCCCATTTAATCAGCAGAACCCCTTCATGAGATTTGATGTTTCCTAATGCCCACTATGAAATTGCATTGATTTTCATAATTGACCTGAAACATTGAGTGAAAGTCTTAGGAACATTAGAAGCATATTTTGATCTTTAATTTCTTTACCATGAATACAAGCACAGGTAGATATGCTGATACTGAGACGTTTATGAGAGTGTTGCTTCCAAATTGAATCTCTTTTCTGTATGTGGCAAAGAAAAAGTGGGAAAAAAATCTGTTATGTGCAGAAATTGTTACTTGGCATTTAAGGAGTGTACATGTCTTTCTAACAGAAATGCCCCTAGCTTATTCAGAGCAGGAACCAATACTCACTCCAAATGGCTGTCCTCATGTACTGATGTGTACATTAAAGCCAAAACTGTTACTCCACCCTTCTCTCCTGTTGATTGAGGAAGTTCAAAACCTTTTACAGTGTAATATTTTTTCCAGTTCTCTACACTTGTCTTTTATCAGCTATAGACTGAGGTAAGCTGGAGAAGCACAGGGAGAGATTATCTTTTCCCTTTTTATATACCTGTTGGGGAAAAGGTTATTTGCACTTCATTTGCTGGGGGTTTATATGTCAACAACTGATTTCTTCTAGTATGGAAAATTTTCCTAAAGACTAGGATAAATCAGTTCGCTAAAATAACTGTTCTGTCATGCCATTTTAAATTCTGCCATTAGTGTAAGTACATGGGGTAAGTTACATCTAAGTAAGAGCATAATTAACAACCATAATTAATGAGCACCCAGTCTAAATTTAAATGGGTTGTATTTCATTCTTTATACTTTTTCCCATTCAGTACATACCAATTTCTGATTTCATTTTCTCTAGTCTTTTGGGTGAAGTTGTGGAAGCTTGGAAGGGACTTTTTTTTTAATTTTATTTATTTTTGTATGTGTATGAATGTACTGTCTGCATGTAGGTTTGTGCACCCGTGTCGTGCAATGCCAAGGAGGTCAGAAGAGGGCGTCAGATTCCCCTGGAACTGGAGTTCTCCTGGAATTGGAGTTATAGATGGTTTTTAGCCACCATGTGGGTGCTGGAGATTGAACCCGGGTCCTCTGCAAGAGCAGTCGGTGCTCTTAACTGCTAGGCTATCTCTCCAGCCCCAGGAAGGGACTTTTTTTTTTTAATTTTATTTATTTCTGTATGTGTATGAATGTACTGTCTGCATGCAAGTTTGTGCACCCGTGTCGTGCAATGTCGGATTCCCCTGGAACTGGAGTTCTCCTGGAATTGGAGTTTCAGACGGTTCTCGCCCGCCATGTGGGTGCTGGGGATTCCTTTTGGTTTTTATCTTTCCCTGGTTTTCGGAGTAGCGTAATGCTGGCTTTATAGAACGAATTTGGGAGAAGTCCCTCCATTTGTACCTTCTAAACAATTTAAGTAGTAATGGGTGTAAGTCTTTACGAAATATTTTATAGAATTATGCCGTGAATCCATCCGGGCCTGGGCATTTTGTTTGTTTGGAGGCTACTTATTACCTCTTCGATTTCTTCCTGTTTACTATTGGTCGTTTAGGCTGCCTCGATCCTCCCCCTTGGTTGAGCCTTTCGGTGATTCCAGGACTTCAGATATTCATTTCTTTCTTCTAGGTTTTCAAACTTAGTTGAATATAAGTTTTTGTTTAAAGTAAGTCCGTATGATTGTCTGGATCTTTTCATTGTCTGTTTGATATTCCCCTTTCATCACAGATTCTATTGATTTGGAGTTGTTCCTCTTTCTTTTGGTTAAACCGGGCTCGAGGTCCTGTCTATCTTGTTTATTCTCCAAAGAACCAACTTTTGGCTTCACTTATTTTTGCTATGGTTTTCTTTGTTTCTATTTCATTGATCTCTGCTGTGATTTTTTTATTTCTTCTTGTTTGCTCCGTTTAGGGGTCATTTGTTGTTGTCTCTCAAGTCTTTAGCTGCAGTGTTAGATGTTCACTTGTGCGCCTCTTTCTGTTTTTTTAATGTGGGCACTTGAGGCTATCAACTTCCCTATTAGGATTGCTTTAAGAGTGTCCCATAGATTTTGCTGTGTGTTTTATCATTTCATTCAGTTCCAGGAATGTTTTTATTTCTTTTTTATTTCTCCTTGACCCACTCATTCTCAGGAGAGTGTTGTTTAGTCTACAGGTGTTCTTGTGGTTGTAGGGTTTATTCTGGGGTTGATATCGAGTTTTATTGCACTTGTGGTCTGATAGAATAGATAGAATGCATGAGATTAATTCAACCTTTTTATATTTGTTTTTTTTTTTTTTTTTTTTTTTTTTTTTTTCTATTTTGGAGAATGTTTCCATGAGGTGCGATGAGTAGGAAAGTGTATTCTCTTGGTGTTTGGGTGAAATATCGATAGATGTCATCTAGAAGCTGTGAGGTCCATTTGATGTATTGTGTCATTTAGTTCAGCCTGTCTCTCTGTTATCCTTTGTCCTGTCGATCTGTCTAGAGGACTTAATGGGTTATTGAAGTCCCCTAGTATTAGTGTGCTGGGCTTAATATGTGCCTTGAGGTCCAGAAGAATTGTCATTATAAAGTTTGGCTTGCCACTGATGTTTGGTGCAAAGTGCATAATTATTTAAGATTGTGAAATATTCCTCGTCAATTGTTCCTTTAATAAGGATTTAATGGCACTCTTTGTATCTTTTGATTTCTTTTGCTTTGAAGTCTATTTTGTCTGATTTAGAATAGCCCCACCCGCTTTCTTGTTTGGTACCATTTCTTGGAATACTTTCTTCCAACCCTTCCCCTTAAGTTAGTTGCCTATCATTTAAATTGAGATGGGTTTCTTGTAGGACAGCATATATAGGGTTTTTGTTTACTAATCAATGCTCCCAGTCTATGCCTTTTGATTGGGGAGTTTAGCCCATTAATATTTAACGGTTACAATTGAAAGATGGATTTTGCTTCCTTTAACTTTATTATCCATTTGCATCTTTTAGCCTCTGATTTGCTCCTATGGTTATGTTTTTGTTCGTTTCTTTTCCTAGGTGTTTGAGCGATTTGGTGCTCCTCTCTTCTGCCTTTGAAATGCTTCAAGTATTTTATTGAAGAAGTGGTTTTTCCAGACATGTATTCCACATCTTGTTTATGTCATGGCAGATTTTTTCTCTCTCCTTCAAGTATAGTCGACATTTTTTCTGGGTTAAAAGTATTCTGGGTTGGCATCAATAGTCCCTTAAAACAGGGAATGCTTTCTCCATGTTCTTCTTGCTTTCATGGTTTGAGGCAGGAAGTCAGTTGTAATTCTGAGGGGTTTCCTTTTATGCTGCTTGTTTTTATTCTTGTGGGCCAATCAGAATTTGTTTTGTTTTGGGCATCAGCATTTTAAACTATGATTATGGAGTGGGGTGTTTCTTTTCTGATCCTTTCTATTGGGGTACTATTTGCTTATTGTATTTGTATGGGCTTGCTATTTTTAGTTTGGGGAAACTTTTTAATCTATCTATCTGGTTGAAGATCTGATCAATACTATTCTCTTGAGATTATTTACTTCCTCTATTACTATGATGCGGATGTTTGTCTTTTCATAGTGTTACACATTTTAATGGTGTTACACTTTTGTGTATTTTTAAATTTTTCATAATCTTTATTTGCGCTTTATAATTGCTATGTGTTATCTTCCAGGTCTGTTATTCTTTGTTCTGCTTGCTCCATTCTAATTCTGAGGCTTTTCCTTTTCTTTCTCTGATTTTGGACGAGTGTTCTAATTCCTTTTTTGGTTCCTCCTGTGTTTTCTTTAGTACCTCCACTTTTCCTTTTTGAAGCTTCTCAATCTCTTCTTTGTGATTCTCAATCTCTTCTGGTGCTCCTTTCTTCTTGGTTGGCTTCCTTTTTCAGTGTTTCTACTTCCATTCGGAGTTGTTTTTTTCTCCCTCTAAGTTCTTTCTGGAGTTTGTATTCTGTTCTTTAGTTCTTTCCGACGTTTGTCATTGTATCCCTTAGGTCCTTTTTTTGAGTTTTTCATTATCTCTCTTTAGTTCCACATGACTTCTTCTTTATTTTCTTTAATTTCTCTGCTAGGTCTGCAATTATTCCGTATACAGCTATGTTCCTTGGGTCTCCTCCAAGGGGATCTCATTGTGGCTATCTCCCCCAGGTTTGGTCGGGCTCCTGGTTCTGTGGACGGATCCTGTGCCTTTCCAATTTTGTCCCTTCGTCGTGTTCCTGTCATGTGGGTTTCACTTTTGTGGTTCAAATCGCAAATGAATTTTCACTATATTAGTGGATGGTTTTGCTTGCCTCCTTCGATGCTTTTTTTTTTTTTTTTTTTTTTTTTCTTTTTTATGGTTGTATTGACTTGGCTAGGTTCAGGTTTTCAGTTTTGTTATATATTGGATGTTGGAAGGCCTAAGTTAGATTTCTTTCTGTTCTGAAGGTTCTCCAAAAGGAGGACCACTTGGATTCTTAGCAATTCAATTGGCGCAGGCCGCGAGCGGGGGAGGGGGTGGGCGTGGGGGGGGGTATTGTGTGAATGATCTAGCCCGCTCCCCGGTCCCTCTGGGCCGGGGACCCCGTAGCGGGTTCACAGCAGACCCTCTCCCCAGCTGCCCCCACCACCCCCCCCCCCCCCCCCCCGCCCAGACCCCGCCTAGAGCTGTGTACCTGGCATGGCGCGTTATGGCATCTCCCTGCGACCCCCCGGTTCCCGCCCACAAGTCAGCCGGGGACCAGAGAGAGGCGAAAGCGCCATGATCACTCCCCGCGCGCGGTCCCTCTGGGCGCGGGACCCCGTAGACGGGTTCACAGCGAGGACCTCTCCCAACGCTGCCCCCGCCCGACCCCGCCTAGAACTGTAGACATGTGTAC
>VZQC01008065.1:2904591-2942364 GCA_009823505.1 Rhizomys pruinosus | reverse complement strand
CTGGCCTGGCGCGTTATGGCGTCTCCCCTGCGACCCCGGTTCCCGCCCACAAGTCCAGCCGGGACCAGAGCAGAGGGAAACGCGACCCTGCTCACCCGCGCGCGGTCCCTCTGGGCTGGGGACCCCGTAGACGGGTTCACAGCGAGACCCTCTCCCAGCTGCCCCCCGCCAGACCCCGCCTAGAGCTGTGTACCTGGCCTGGCGCGTTATGGCGTCTCCCCTGCGACCCCGGTTCCCGCCCACTCACTTTTTTTTTTTAAACAGGAATTATCCTTGAGCAAAATTTGGTAAAGAGGAAAAAAAAATGGCTTAATTTAGTTGAATTGGGTGCTTGTTAAATGCAGATTGTAGGCCAGGATCCTCTATAGTCCTACAGCATCCCCAATCAACATTTTAGTGAGCTACTAAGTGGCTTGGAAGAGCATTAAAACTTGTGGGTCACAGTTAAGATTTCCTTGAAATGAAGATCCAAAGAAAGCATCCAGTTTGGCCCATTTCCTTCCCATTTCCAAGTTGTGAGTCGCCTTTTATTAGGGAGTAAAGATCAGACAATGGCTGTGACTCATGGTAGTCCAGTTATAACAACTGAAATAAAGCTCCAGGGTGTCGGTAAATCTTAACTGGACCTGGTTTCTACGGCCTCCGCCCTTGTTGGGCATTTCGAGGGTGAGTCCTGGGTCGCAGAGCACAGTCACTGGCTTTGCAAGCATCACCTGCCAACAGCAAGGTCATGAGGGTGGCCAGTGCCATTGTTTAGTTCTGTCCTTTGACCCTTCAGCTCTCTGAGGTTGTCTTCTGTGACACTGGGGAAAGTAATAATGACTTTTTCTAGAGTTATGAGATTTGTGGAATGTGTATAAATACTTTGCATGGCTTCTTTATTTTAATGGAAAGAGAATTTTGATAAAGGAACTGAGTTTATAACTATATTTAAATTGAAACAATTTAGTTGTGATTTTTTTGGACTTTTGTTCCTATGCATGATAGCTGTCCTCTGTCCTGGTTCCCCTGAGAGAGCCCTCAGTGGTTTGGGGTTGAACCTGATGGCTGGAATGTTTAGGTGTGACGTGAGGAGATGTCAGGGTTGTCTTAGGATATAGTGAATTATGGGGTGAGATTCTTTCATGCAGGTAGCGTCTGATAGCCAAGGAATTGTTCAACCCCTATAGTCTTTGTGATCTTTCATGGGCCCTCATCGCCAAGGTCAAGTCCATTCAGCAGTTTAGCTCCTGCAAGTGCAGGAGTAAGACTCATGATGTGATACATGCTTGTTGCTTTAACTACTATTTATTTATTTATTTTCTTAACTACTATTCAAATACACCTTTGCTTATTATGTCCACAAGTGGCTATTTTGCTATGTCAAAGGCACACACAATAATGTTTACATGTGGCTGTTTGTGAACTAATAAGAACCAATCTCATGGATAGCATGTAAGTTATGTGTCTGGTTTAGCTTTGACATAGACATTTACATTTGCTTCTTTCAGCAAAGCGATGTACAGTTATGAGAATTAGGTCACCATACTAGCAACTCCAGAGATGGTGGCATTTTTCTGTCTCATGAAATGAATGTTTTCTTAGATTTTAGTTCAGCAGTTTGTTTTTTTTTTTTTTTGTTTTGTTTTGTTTTGGTTTTGTTTTTTTGTTGTTGTTTTTTCCTCTGTTGTTGTTTTTTTTTTTTTTCTTTTTTGGTCTTTCGAGAACAGGTTCTCCCTATAGCCTCCGCTGACCTGAACTCTCTTTGTATACCAGGCTGGCCTTGAACTCACAAAGATCAGCCTGCCTCTGCCTTCCAAATGCTAGGATTAAAGGTGTGTGCCACCATGCCTGGCTTAGTTCAGCAGTTTTAAGTTTAGTAGCGTTCTATTTTGTATTCAACTTCATACATGTTACTGAACACTTTTAAATGAAATAGTAGTGGACTAAGAAGAAGTTATTAGGGGCTGGAGAAATGGCCTAGCGGTTAAGAGCGCTGACTGCTGGAATCTGACACCCTCTTCTGGCCTCCACAGCATTGCACGACACGGGTGTACAGACCTGCATGCAGACAGTACATTCATACACATACAGAAATAAATAAAAATTAAAAAAAAGAAGAAGTCATTAGATAGTGCTGATGGGTTGGAGACAATTTAGAGGAGGGATGTTGTGTTGGATGGCTTTAGTGTGAACTTGACACACCTGGGTTGAGGGAGCCTCAATTGGGGAATTGGCTCCATTGGATTGGCCTGTGGCCACATCTGTGGAGTATTGTCTTGATTATCGAGCAGTGTGGGAGGGCCCAGCCCACAGTGAGTGGTGCAACCCTGGGCAGGTTGTTGTGTATCATATAAGAAGGCAGGCTGGGCATGAGCCAGGGGAGCAAGCCAGTGAACAGCATTCCTCCATGGCCTGTGCTTCAGCTTCTGCCTCCAGGTTCCTGCCCTGAGTTCCTGCCTTGGGCTCCCTAAGTGATGAACTGTGACCCAGGAGATGTAAGCTGAATAAACCCTTTCCTCCCCAAGTTGGTGTCGGTCAGAGTGTTTTGTCACAGCAGTGGAGGACAAACTAGAACAGATGTGCTATGAACTCAGCAGGGTGGCTGATGTACCTGATGGAAGGAGCCTGAGACTTGGAGGCATAAGTGTGGGACCTTTTGTGTTTTCTTCTCACTAGTGTCCCAAGCCTTTACTTGCAATGGGCCTTTGGAAAGTTAAGTAACTTTCAGTTTTCTCATCTGTTAAATGAGAAAGGGTGTGATGACTGGTAGGCTGTTTGGACCTCAAGGGATCAACTCACACCTAAGAACATTTGAGGAAAACAAAGTAGAGTTCATATAGGCCCTTAAAAAAAGAAAAAAAATAACAGAGAATATGAAATTTGGTGGTAGTAGGTAAGGTGGAGATGGGGTTCTAAAAATGATCAAAATACATTGCATGAAATTCTCAAATTGAATCAATAAAATATTTTTTAAAATAACTAGTAATACCCTTTAAGAGTTGTTTTCACGGGGCCTGGAGAGATAGCTCAGCAGTTAAGAGCATTGGCTGCTCTTAGTAGGACCTGAGTTCAGTTCCCAGCACCTACAAGGTGGCTAATGAACATCCATAACTCTAGTTCCAGGGGATCTGATGATGTTCCCTTCTGACCCCATCAGGCATTTCATGACATGGGTGCACTTGCATACATGCAGATAAAATAAAATAAATAAAAATATGTTTAAAGAGTTGTTTATAGGTTAAAGATGACATGGGTGCACTTGCATTCATACAGATAAAATAAAATAAATAAAAAATATTTTTAAAGAGTTGTTTATAAGATAAACTTATTTTTATAATTACTTCTTTTTATAAAGGCTATTAATAATGCTCTCCATAAATCATGTCTATTGCTGCTAAGTAATAAAGATATTTAGTTTTTTATTAGTAAATGTTTATATGCTTCAACCACACTGAAAAATATTTGAAGGTATCTTGAGCTGTTTAGTCACAGGTGCAGAGTGAGTCAGAAGTGGGGAGAGTGGTGACTGCACAGGTGATGTGGGCTAATAGGTGCTCTGCCTTCTACTTGCTCTCCTGCAGGATGTGGACAAGTGGTCCTTTGATGTCTTTTCTCTCAATGAAGCCAGCGGGGATCACGCATTGAAATTCATTTTCTATGAATTACTCACACGCTATGATCTGATCAGCCGTTTTAAGGTCAGTAGCTCATGGAAAAGTTAAACAAACTGCACACATTTGTGAATCCTTTTATGACTTCTATGCTAGTACCAGGGGAATCCATGGAGACTGTTGTGGGCAACTTGGAGCATCGTTCTGATGGTGTTGGGTACCTCTCCTGAAGGGGGCTTCTCTTTATATATTGGCTGGTGGCTCTTGATGGGAGGCAGAGACTGAAGAAGCAGGCTGGAGCCCAGTCTTCCTCAAATTACAGCTTGCAGAAGAGGCTGAGTCCCCACAGGCCCTGCCCTCCCATCTCATTTTAGCATGATTATGTGTATTACCGAACACTGCTGTCAGAGGCAGTAATGGAGACAGACTGAGTGCAGCAGCCTCCGTAAACTCCCCCCCCCCACCCCCGTGGCTTATTCAGACAAATGCTCCCACTTATCATCCTTGACAGACCATTGGTATTTCCCAGCCACTCATGTTTCAAATTAAGTCTTCACTTTAAGTAAAGAGCATAGGTTGTCTCCAGGGTCAGCCCCTCAGCCACCACACTATGCAGCCTATTCTGGTCAGGCAGGTCCTCAAAGGGACCCTGTATCCCCTACATCTGCCTGCTCATCTCCTCAGACTTCTTGCTCAGATGGATCAGCCTCTGAAAAATTCAGGTTGTTTTGGCACACTGATTTCTCTGCACAGACTGAGGCTTTATTATCACTTTCATATGGATGGAGTAATATATTCAAGCATATTTTTCTTACATGACCATAAAAGCTTTATGTCAATGTCCTTATGTCCTTCATTGTGACTGTCAAAAACCTGCATGAAACTGGTGATGCTGGAGATCCCCTTCCTAGAACAAAAGCCCTATGCGCACCATTTCTCTGGCTCATAGATTGCCAAAGAGCAACCCAAGGTCCCAGGTATCTGACCTTCATTTTGAAAAGTGATAGCAAATTCATCTCTGATCATTTAAGGGCATTTATTTTTTATTTCCTTTCCTCCCTTTCTCCCTCCCTCCCTCCCTCCCTCCCTCCTTCCCTCCCTCCCTCCCTCACTCCCTTCTTTCCTTCCTTCCTTCCTACTTTGCCCTTATAAAACAAGATCTTAATATGTAGCCCTGGCTGACCTTGGTAAGGCACCAGACTCGATTTTAAGGACATAATATTTTTTTAATGTTTTTTAAATTTTTTAAATTTAGTTTTGTATGTGTATGAATGTACTGTCTGCATGTAGGTTTGTGCGCCCGTGTTGTGCAAAGCCTCGGAGGTCAGAAGAGGGTGTCGGATTCCCCTGGAACTGGAGTTAAAGACAGTTCTCAAACAAACCCGGGTCCTCTGCAAGAGTGGTTGGCGCTCTTAACCGCTAGGCCATCTCTCCAGCCCCAGGACATACTATTTTAAACTATCTACCTGTAATTAACAGGATGAATGTGTGAAACAAGATCAGTATAGTTAGTATACTTGTATTTTCTTAGTTTTTCTCATGAATCTGACTTTTAGTCTCTAGGAACACACACCCTCTTCCTCACACCCAGCTTTTTACTGCATAATTTGCCTTAAACCATATCATTAGATCTAGAAAACTTGCATGATTATATCTCCAGGGTCCTCTAATTTTGTACATGATGTTTCACAGTTCTTCTTTACTCTGTTATGTGGGAAAGCAAGCCACGCATGTATATTCTACACATTTGAGTCGGAAAAGCAACGAAACCAGTTGGTTATATCCCCATTGGCAGTACTAAGAAAACATTCAAGTCTTTTTACATCTTGAGAAATAAATGAACCTGTGCTACCAAGCATACCTCATCTATTTGTAAGAAAATGTAAAGTACACAAAAATCTCAAGTTATAAAATGATTTACAAAACCGATGTAAACTGGACCAGTGTGACTTCCTGAAAGTCATGTCCCTTGAAAGGTGTTAAGAGGTGGAAGAAAGAAGCCCACAATGTGATGGTCCGTATATGTGGGAAAAACTACTGGTGATTTTTTTTTGGGGGGGTGGGGTATTTTTGAGACAGGGTCTCCCTGTAGCCCCAACTATCCTGGAACTGGCTCTGTAGACCAGGCTGGCCTTGAACTCACAAAGATCCGCCTGCCTCTGCCTCCCAAGTGCTAAGATTAAAGGTGTGTGCCACCATTCCCGGCTTTAATGGTGTTATTTTTAAGTCCCTCATATTGTTTATGATTTTGTTTGGCATCTTGTGTAGCTTCCCACTTGGGACTCGGGGGAAAGACTAAAGACAGATAGGGACAAAGAAAGAGAACTTTAGTTGTCACCAGTAACTGGTTTTCTACACGTACATCAGAAGGCACTAGTTTACAAGTAAATGAGACAAAGTGCCTTTGCCTGGGTTGAGTAGCAAAGAATAATATATATGTAAGACTGAGTATTCCTCAATCAGGAACTTGGTGCGAGACTTTTAAATTATCTGACACTCTATCTGATGAATTTTATTAACTGTGAAAACTGATTTCCTCATATGCTATATGACATCTCAGAAAAGAGCAAGAAAAGGGACCTCAGAGATCTTAAAGCAGTCGGGTCCTTACTGAGTGAAGCTTACTCTTCTGTTCCAGATTCCTATTTCTGCACTAGTCTCTTTTGTGGAGGCCTTGGAAGTGGGGTACAGCAAGCATAAAAATCCTTACCACAACCTGATGCATGCCGCCGATGTCACACAGACTGTGCATTACCTCCTCTATAAGACGGGAGTGGCAGTAAGTAGAGACCTGACTCTAAGTGACACAGAGATGGGGACTTTTTATTGGAGTCTTTTTATTGCAGTCTTTTTTAATCTGGTTCAGAGGAGGATGAACTCTAGATGAGTATATTTCTCTGTGAACTCCCTGTTCCTCAGGAACCAGCCAGTCACTAAGGGGAGCTGTGATGTTCCCCATTGCCTGAAATTTTCTTGTTCTTCCTCCTGGGCTTACTGAAATAGATCTTTAGTTGTGATGCATATTGTCAGCAAGTTATGACCAATTAAAATATGATTACTAGAATTAAATATATCTCTGTATATGGAGAGTGGTTCTGTTGACCTTATTTTGGTCAATTAACAATGATTCTCACACATCCAGAAATTATGTTCAGTAGATTGGGCAGTCATGTTACCACACATCATATTTGCCTTAAATTTCTAGGTCTTTTTTTTTTTTTGTCTTTGTCTTTTTGAGACAGGGTCTGCCTATAGCCCCAGCTGTCCTGGAACTCACTCTGTAGACAGGCTGGCCTTGAACTCAATCTGCCTCCCGAATGCTAGGATTAAAGGCGTGGGCCACCACATCTGGCTAAGTCTTTTTTTTAAAAGGCACTCTGGCTATTTACATCTTTAAAAAAAGTTTTCTGCCAATTTGGAGTCCTATGCTGTGGAAGAGGGGGTGTGGTAGAATATAAGGGCTGCGATTCGGGTAAATGGTGAAACTACAGCAATATAGACTGGATACTTACTTGATCAACTTGATTGTACATACAGGCCCCTCCAGCTGGATGGTGGGAGCCTTGGGCTGTGTGGGTTTGGGCACAACTGCTTGCAAATTGGTTTTACATGAAGGATGCTTGTACTCAAAACTTAGTACTTATTGTAAATGTAAAAAAAAGTTTGCTAAAATTTTTATTTTATTTTATGTGTTTGAGTGTTTTGCCTGCATGTATGTAAATATACCTATAAAGGCAAGAAGAAGAATCAGACCCTCTGTAACTGGAGTTACAGATGAGCATTAGCCACCATGTTGGTGCTGGGCACTACTCTCCTACCATGCCAGGGACTGACTTGAATCATCGGGCTTGGCAGCAAGCACCTTCACGAACAGAGCCACCTCGCCAGCCCCTTTGGCTTTATTTACCTACTTGTAAGCTATTCGTTTTAATAGAAGTAGATGTTAATGACAGCAAAACAAAAACTCAGGTCTCTATGGCTTCATAATTTAGAAGACTTCAGTCCATAACTGCTTATTGGGGTAGTAGCACATATCTGTCAGCACAAAGCTGTTCACCTCATGGATAGGAACAAAAAAGAAGAGGAGGAGGCCAGGGTCCCACTATTCCAAGCCCTCCCCAGTGACTAGAAGACTTCATGCTGGACCTCACATCCTAGAGCTCCCCAGTACCTTCTAGTAGCAGTAAGTTGGAATAATTTTCAATCCTTGGGACCAGAAGTAGGGTTAAATATTAAATATTCACACTGTAGCATTACCATGAAAAATTTCTGTTTAATACTCCAGTACTCCAGGAACTCAGAGGGATGCACAATGTGATTCACTGTAGCGATATTTATAATATTAGAAAATTGAAGGGGCCAGGCATGGTGGCGCACACGTTTAATCCCAGCACTTGGGAGGCAGAGGCAGGCAGATCTCTGTGAGTTCAAGGCCAGCCTGGTCTACAAAGTGAGCTCCAGGCCAGCTGGGACTAAAGGGAGACCCTGTCTCAAAAAGACCAAAAAAACAAAAACAAAAACAAAAACAAAAACCCTGCAGAATATATGATAGTCTGCAGGGAATCTGAATTCTAGAATACTGTAATTACAATACATTTATAGTAATTGAATAGATTTACATGACTTAAATCCAAGGTGTTATAAGTTTTAAAAGTTGCAAATAGTGTATTCCTCAAATTATGTATTGTTAAATGTGATGTATTTACATACATTTATATGTGAAAATACATAGAAAACCATCTAAATGATAAACATCCAAGTGCAGACATTCAGTGAAGCTATGGGGCTGCTCCCATCCAGGGATGCTGCTCAAGATGGCCTTTATTACTATGATGTTTATATGTGAAAATACATAGAAAACCATCTAAATGATAAACATCCAAGTGCAGATGTTCAGCGAAGCTGTGGGGCTGTTCCCATCCAGGGATGCTGCTCAAGATGGCCTTTATAACTATGCTGTTTGGTATTTTGATATGTTGCACAAATATTTGTTTATAATTGTTATAATAATGCACAGAACTCTCAGGCCTGGAGAGATGGCTCAGGAGTTAAGAGCACTGGCTGCTCTTGCAGAGGACCTGGGTTCAAATGCCAGCACACACATCGCAGTTCACAACTGTCTGTAACTCCAGTTCCAGGGAATCTGTTGCCCTCTTCTGGACTTTGTGGACACAGCATGACCTGGGTGCATTTACATACATGTAGGCATAACACTCATGCACATAGAATAAACATAAATAAATAGTTTTAAAAACTAAGAAGAATACACAAAATTCTCATGCAAAGTCTAGTACATGCTTCTGTTTCAGTATTTGAAAATCTGCATGCCATATCACTTTACCTTGGTGTGTATTTCTGTTCCCTCAAATAAAGAGGGTAGCAATAGACCAGAGAAATGATTCCACCCCACTCTAACTTGAGGAACTGATTTAGAAAGTCTTTTCCTACACCTATGTCTTGTAAGTTGCTGCCAACTTTTTCTTCTAACACCTTCAGAGTTTGGGGTTGCAAATTGAGGTCTTTGATCCATTTGGAGTTGATTTTTGTACATGGTGAGAGGTAGGGGTTTAATTTTATTCTTCTACAAGTAGTGATCCAGTTTTGTCAGCACCATTTGCTGAAGATGCTGTCTCTCCTCCATTGAGTCTTTTTGGGCCCCTTGTCAAATATAAGGTGGCTGAAATTGTATTCATGTTCGGATCTTCAGTTTTGTTCCATTGGTCAACAGGTCTGTTTTTGTGCCAGTACCAAGCTGTTTTTATGGCTATAGCCCTGTAGTATAGTTTGAAATCTGGTATAGAGATCCCCCTGTATTGCTCTTTTCACTCAGGGCTGCTTTGGCTATTCAGGGTCTTTTGTTTTTCCAAATGAACTTAAGGACTTTTTTTCCCCAAGCCTGTGAAGAACGTCCTGGGGATTTTAATTGGAATTGCATTGAATTGGTATATTAATTTGGGTAGAATGGACATTTTCACTATATTAATTTTTCCAATCCATGAACATGGGAGATCTTTCCATCTTCTGATGTCTTCTTCAATCTCCTTCAGGAGTTTATAATTCTTGTTGTAGAGATCTTTGGTGTCTTTGGTTAGGTTTATTCCTAGGTATTTTATTGTTTTTGATGCTATTGTGATTGGGAAGGTCTCTTTGTATTCCTTCTTCAGTTGCTTTTTGTTAGTGTAAAGAAAGGCTACTGATTTTTTCTACGTTAATTTTGTATCCTGCCACTTTACTGAAACTCTTAATTGTTTCTGGGAGTTTTCTGGTAGAGTTTTTAGCATCCCTTAGGTAAACTATCATATTGTCTACAAAAAGGGATAGTTTGACTTCCCCTTTTCCAATTAGTATTCCTTTGATTTCCTTTTCTTGCCTTATTACCCTAGCCAGTGTTTCAAGCACTATATTGAAGAGGAGTGGTGACAAGGGGCAGCCTTGTTGGATTCCTACCTTTATGGGGACTCCTTCTAACTTTTCTCCATTTAGGATGATGCTGGCTCTGTGTGTGTGTGTGTGTGTGTGTGTGTGTGCGCATGTGATGCGTGTGCTGTGTGTGTATTATTTTTTAATTTATTTTTATTGTTATTAAACTTTTTGTATACATCATACATCATTTCTCAATCAAATTTAGAGTCATTTCTGTTTCCATGCCCCCCCCACCCCACCTGAGTTCATGTCCTCTGCCAAACATGTCTTGCCTCTTTTTCTGAGTCTTTCCAGAGTTTTTTTCAGTTCTTTTGTTGTTGTTCTCTCTAACTTGTATTGCTTCAATATATATATATATATATATATATATATGTACATAATTACATACATACATAAATATATACAAACATAAATATACATATTATCTGAATTGGAGGATTTTCTTTTCTATTTTTGCTAAAAGATGTCATGTTTTCCTTAAGGAAGTGTTTGAATGTTCCTCCTTGGCAAGCCCAAACAACCATCAATCTTGCCCTTGTGCTCCACACTGGGGTCTTTCCCTCCCATGGTCCCCCAAATGAGGTCCAATAAGCATGCATTCTGTCTTGATCTTCCTGTACTGGCCTCCATGATACAGCCTGAGTAGTCCAACAATGGGAGTCTATACTCTGACAAGGCTGAAATCCCAGTAGCTGCTCAGTCCACAAGCTGGATATCTCAGTAGACCCCATCTGGCATTGAAGGTTTGGAGGATTCTTGGAGAGACATGAGTGTTCAGTCCATTTTGGAGGGTTAAAAAGCTATGTCTCATGTCTTTGAAGAATGGCAAAACAGTGGCAGCCACAGAGTAGATGCACTTGCCAGCAAAAATTGAAGACAGGCCAAACAACAGTGCTCTCTCTTTTTTATTTTTGTCTTTTTACTAAGATCTCAAGTATTATATCTGAAGTACTATTTCTCAGGCCTTACTGATTATTTATTTCTGGTTTTACTTTCCTTTTGGAGGCTTAAAGCCACACAGCCCAGATTAACCAAGGTTTTTGTTTTCTTAAGGTCAGTTGAGAATCTGGTCCTCTTCTCTGTCCTTTGAATTGCTTCAAGTATTTTCTGAAGGGTTGGTTTTCCAGACATGTATTCTTTCATCTTGTTTATGTCATGGAAGATTTTTCTCTTTCCTTCAACTAGAATTGACATCTTTGCTGGGTATAGTAACCTGGGTTGGCATTTATAGTAGTTTAGCCCTGGGAATGCTTTGGTCCACGTTCTTCTTGCTTTCATAGTTTGCAGTGAAAAGTCAGCTGTAATTCTGATATGTTTCCCTTTATATGTAACTTGTTTTTCTCTTGTGATTTTCAGAATTTTGTCTTTGTTTTGGGCATCTAGCATTTTAACTATGATATGGCTTGGGGTGTTTCTTTTCTGGTCTTGTCTATTTGGCATTCTATGTGCTTCTTTTATTTGTATGGGTTTGTCTTTTTTTAGTTTGGGGAAATTTTCATGTATTACTCTGTTTAAGATCTGATCGATCCCATTCTCTTGGGATTCTTCTCTTTCCTCTATCCCTATGATGTGGAGGTTTAATCTTTTCATAGTGTCCCACATTTCCTGGTGGTTCCACTTTTGTGTATTTTTAAATTTTTCATAGTCTTTACTTGAGCTTTTTAGTTGTTCTTTGTTATCTTCCAGTTATGCTATTCTTTTTTCTGCTTCCTCCATGTTGCTTCTGAGGCTTTTTTTCCCCATTCTTTCCCTTGACTGGATGAGTGTTCGATTTCCTTTTTCATTTCATCCTATGTTTTCTTTAGTATTTCCACTTCCTTTTGGAGCTTCTCAATCTTTTCTTGTAGCTCCTTGTTTTACTCTTAGGTTTCCTTTTTCATTTCAGCATGGTATCTTTTCAGTATTTCCACTTCCTTCTGGAGTTTGTCATTTTCTCCTTCTAGCTCTTTCCAGAGTTTGTCATTTTCTCCTTTTAGTTTTTTTCAACATTTGTCATTGTCTCCCTCTAGGTCATTTCTGGGTTTATCATTCTCCCCCTTAGTTCTATGATTTCTTTGAACATATCTATGATTCTTATTGGACTACCTCTAGAGAGATCCCGTTGTAGGAGTCCTCCATAGAGTTTAATGTGGAATTATTCTGGGCTTTTCCCATATTGTTCTTTTCTTGTGCTCTTGGAATGTCATTTGCCTTTTGCCTATATTCTGATGGAAATCTCAAATGACTCTTCACCATGTTGAAGGATTGCTTTCCTTGATTCCTTCAGATGCCTTTGTTGTATTCTCCTTGTTTATGGAGTGTTGGCTTGTCTAGGTTTCAGACTTTCAATTTTGGTTATATATTGGAAGGTATAGTTCACTCTTCCCTTTCTATTCCGCAAGAACTGGGTGGGTAACAAACCAGATGACACCCTTTGAGCACTGTACTCCCTCTGCTGCCAGCCAGTTCCTCTAGGTTGGTTGTAGGGCTTACTGGACACTACCTCTGGAATTCCAGTTGGTGAGGGGGGTAGTTGCTTGCTTAGCCTGCATCCTGAACCTCAGGTGGTCTGGTGGTGTAGCATGCCTCAGGGCACCACACCACTGCACACCTTGCCTTACCCAGCATAACGCATGCTGCATGGTGGGAGCCAGCTGCCTCTATGCAAGGCAGGCCAGAGATCCAAAACTCACCTCCCACGATCCTCCTGGCTGACACATGCGGCCCACAACTTGCGCCTCAGGTGATCTGGCAGGAGCCAGCAGCCTCTATGCTATGTGTATTATTCTTTTCTTTTCTTGGTGTTTTTGAGACAGGGTCTCCCTGTAGCCCCAGCCGGGCTGGAACTCACTCTGCAGACCAGTCTGGTCTTGAAGTCACAAAGATCCACCTAGCTGTGCCTCCCCAGTGCTAGGATTAAAGTCATGCACCACCATGTATTATTCTTAAGTAAGCTCATTTGACACTGAATTTTCATTAATGAAATAGGCCATATTCAGAATAATTCTTAAATATAGAAACCACTTCCCACCCACTTTCTTGGAAATGCTGTTCAAAGCAAGCTTGTTTCATTGTGAGCTTACAGAAACAATGGAGACCATTCTGATGAATGGAGAACTTATTCCAAAGTACTAACCGTCCATTGCAAACCAAGAAAGGAAAATGCTGTAATATTTCTGTTTTATAAACTGTCAAAAGTATAGTAATCAGACACTTATTGATAAAGTGTTGTTGGGGCTTCACAATCAACAATATCACTGCATTCTGTTTGTATTGCTCATTACTGTTTAATATGTATGTCTAGAAGTTACTACCAATTACATTGGTCATTTCTAAGAGGAAACCTTTGAACAGAGTTAGATAGAGTCATATAAAACTGAATAGATATTAATCACACTCTGGAATCTAGTCTGCTTTTGGCTTAGCCCAAAAGATTCCAAATTCTAGGGCTATCCTTTGGCCATTCTCACTGCTTTTGTTAGGTAAATTACTATAACATTTCCTTCTGCCTTGTTTTTAGAAGGGATAAGCTGTGTATCTTGTTTTTTGATATATGGATATCATAATACTTTCAAAGAAAATTTTAAGGTTATATTTAGCCGAATTTGGCTTTCATAACTTTTGTCCTCTGGTGGCATACTCTCCTGTGGCCACACTCTTGATCCCATAAAAGGAATTTACAGATGAACTTGGTAATTCAGTTTGCTTGTGAGAAGACAAGGAAGTTCCTCCATGCAGTCTTAGAGAGTCACATGTTTTTTAATGTCTGAGACATAGGACAGACATCAGAGAGGCTTGAAGTAGGAGGACTCAACCAGCCACTACCAGTTTGCAGATGGAAGGCCATGGGCAGGTGGAAAGCACTATAGAAATTAATGCTACCTATGTTCTGAAATGTGTTTCCCTCAGGCCCTCTAGAAAGAGATGGAGCCATGTCCACACTGATTCCAGGTCTCCACTTTGATTCCAGGTTTGTGAGACCCTGACCAGAGAAGTCACCACTGTGCTGGGTCTCTGTTCTGCAGATTGATTACCAGTAAGAGATAGGTGTTATTTAAGTATCTGAGTTTTTTGTGAATTTTTTAAGGTAGTAATAGAAAACTAATGTAGTAGAAGCTATCCATCATTTACATTGCAAGTCACAACTTGCCAGTAATGTATTCTCTAACAATGGGAATAACCCATGTCCTTTTATTCTGTTATGTATGACTCTTCCTACCTACCCAAATACCTACATACGACTTGCGTCTTTGAGCCCCACATGACACTCCAAAATACAGCATAACCAGGTGTCAAAGCGGGTCTGTCAGTGAATTATCTGTGACACTCATATCTGGAAAATAGGAAAACACTGATGGGATCTGCGATTAATATCATGTCACAGTTTGATGATCCTTAGAATAAAATACCTGTGGGACCAGAATTTCTGACTTCTTACAGGTTGACATTAAACCTCTGCATTCATGGTAATTAAGCTGGAAAAGGCAAGAAAATCTGAGCCATATTGAAATATGAATCTCAGTTTCTCTCTCAAAATACCATCCTCCACTTTCTTAATCTTCTATGCTTATACTTAATGCTGCCATCTAATTCTACCCAGGGTGTTATTAGCCCTGGCTCGAGTTTTGAGGCCATATTAACTCATTTGTCTCTTACTGCTGTCCTCCACCTTACCCTGGATTCAATTCTGAGTCATATGCC
This sequence comes from Rhizomys pruinosus, assembly GCA_009823505.1. NCBI lineage: Eukaryota > Metazoa > Chordata > Mammalia > Rodentia > Spalacidae > Rhizomys > Rhizomys pruinosus. The sequence goes on along the minus strand of VZQC01008065.1, from coordinate 2,927,668 downwards.
TTCTACATCCATACTATCTCTAAATGCCATAAGAACTTTCCATCTTTCCTCTTTGTTCTGACAGTCTGCCTGAAGTGTTGAGCTGGCTCTGTTACTCTCTTGCATGTAACACCACTGCCTGTTGAATCCAGTTTACATTCCTCACTCATTCTGGCTTTTAATGCCTGGCGTTTCCAGGCCCCAACCAGTCGGGATTCTCTTTGCAGTCAAGGGTCTCATTTCATTACTCAAGATGGACAAGCCATTTCCAAAAATGTCCATGTCCATTTCAGGCTCAGTTTCATTGCCTCTTCTCTGTGAAACTGTTTTGGGTCTCTCCCCTTCCTTTCCCCAGATAACACTGTTTTTCTCATACTGGTTATCATAAAGCCTGGAAAGGCACTGTTTGGCTTTGCTGTATGCCTGTCTAATCACTCATTGTCGTGGTGTACTAGATGTTAAGTTATAACTATGTCAGTATGTTTGGGTAGAAAGGAAGCATCCCTGATGTTTGTGGTGTGCTCTGGGACTCAGATTTCCTTAGATGCTATGCCATCTCCCATTCACAATCTGATTTTAAAGAATGAAATTGATCTTGTATGACATAGGAACAGACACATACGTCGTGAATGGGTAGAGCAGATAAGACATCAACCCAGCCAGTAACAGACGTACAGTCCTGTGATTTCAGCACCTGAGAGGCAAAAAATGATGGCTGTGAATTGAAGGCAAGCCTGGGCTACATAGAAGGTTGGCTGTGGTGTGGGAGTTTTTACCCAAAAATGAAAAAAAAAAATACCCAATGTATGTGAACAATGTCAAGAAAAGGTGTAGAATAATATACCTATATAACTCTATATAAAATTAAATAACAGAATACAAATAAAGGAATTTAAGGTATAGATTATAGATGAGAATTCTGGAGCTATATTGTACGGCTTGTCACTTGCTCACCTTTGTGACTTGAACTTTGGGTGGGTCCTGAGTCTCCCATGGTCTCAGTTTCTCAGTTTGAAAATTGGGGATAGTAACTCTCACACCTCTGTATAAAGGAACATCCAGTTCCTTTATACAGAGGTGTGAGAGCTACATGAGTTTCTAAATTTAAAAAGAAGACAAAGGGGCTGGAGAGATGGCTTAGTGATTAAGAGCACTGGCTGCTTGTTCAGAGGACCTGGCTGGGTTCAGTTCCCAGCACCCATGTGATAGCTAACAACTATCTATAAGTTCAGTTCCAGGGGATCCAATACCCTCTCCTGGCCTCTGTGGGCAATGCAGGCATGTGGTACACTTACACGCACACACACGCACACACACACACACACACACATGCAAAACACTCATACACATGAAATAAAAGTAAAATTAAAATATAAAAAGAAGACATGAAGTTAGGAGAAAGTCAGGGGGTCATCAGAGGAGGGGGAAGGAAGGTGTGATAGACGATACCGTCAATATACATTGTATAAATGTGTGAAACTCTCAAAGAATAGAAAGTAGTGGGGTTTTTTTTTAATAAAAGCACCCAGGACCATCCCTGGGGCATCACAAGCCTCCCCAATGTGAGGAGGTGAGAAGAGGGCTCCTTGCTTCCTGTCCAAAGGGAGTCTGGATTTCTGGTAGTCTCATCTCTGTCCCATTCATTTGTTTGTTTGTTTTATTGGGGGGGGTGCAATGACTCCTCTGTAGAAGTCAGGGACCACTTTGCCATGTGGGTTCCAGAGATGGAACTGAGGCCCTCAAGCCTGTCAGCTCTTTTACCCTGCAGAGCCTCCCACCGACCCCATCCATCTCTTCTCATCCATTCTGGCGGTTTCCCTGCAGTCTGCTTTCTTTATCTTTCTGTCTCCTGGGCATCAGTTTGTGTTTCGAAGTTTGTTACCGAGTGTGTCTAAGAATGTCCCGACATGGCATCGCTGTTTGCGAGGCTCTTTGCTGCCTGTGGCAGCACTCATTTTTCTCTTTACCTGCCTTGTTCCTGTGTAAGATTTTGGCTTCTCTCTGTTTAAAGTGAAATGGGAACTTAAGAGTCCCCATGAAGCAAACAGTGGAAACCAAATTTCTGCAGTTTTTTGTCTGTGGATTTGCAGTTCTCACATTTTTTGACAGCAGAGCTTTTGGAGACTGTGCAAAGCACTGAACTTGTGTTTTATAGAAACACCAATTTCATACTTCATTATTCATATTTTTTTGATTTTTGTCATACCTAATTACAAAATTATAATCAAACTTATCAAAAGATAGGTTGTAGTAACCATGCTGAATCTGGTGCACATCAATTCAACTAGTAACAAAATTGAACAGAGGGTTCAAATGGGATCCCTGAGAGGCATGAAGGTTATATGGTGGGTGTACTGGGGGTCTAAGCAAGGGCTACTCAATGGATGATGGGAAGCATACATGAACCCACACGAATCCATTCAATGGAAGTCAGTTAAAGAACTTTCCACCATGTCAGTGGTTCTCCGGCACCTATGGACCTCAGAATTATCTGAAAGAATTGAGTGCAGATTGCTGAAGCACAATTTACAGATTCTGTTCCAGGGGGATTGGGTAGGACCAAAGAATGTATTTGTATTTGTAGCAAGTATACCGATGATGCTAATTCTTCTGGCCCATGGATGGACTTGGCAAACTACTAAGCCATAGCCACCCTCAGTGGTATGAATGGGCTTGGTCCCTACAAACATCACTCTGCACAAGGCTGAAATCTTCCTATTTGTCCATGTGTCTCTACCCACTCTGTAATAGACAATGCTGCATAATTAGACATTGGGTGTCTTCTCCTAGTGCTTGGAGTTATGCTAAAATTTTTTAAATATTGTAAGTATACTTACAATATTTAAAAATTTTAGAAGGTGTATTGTGTTGAATTTGTTTCTTGGAGTGGGGATGGGGTAGGGAGAGAAAGAGGCAAGGGGAGAGGAACAGAGGACTTTTATTTTGAAATTGGAGGAAGGGTCAATGCAGACTTTAAAAAAATGTTCTTCCTGTTGGTTGTCACTGACCTTCTTGAGAGTCAGGTAAGAGTGACAGCTCTTTCAACCTTGCATGTTGTTTTCAAACTCCAAGCCGCACAGTCTCCTCAATGAGGAAACCTCTATTCTGTCTATGTGTAAGAACTTGTTTGGCAATAGTGTACAGCTGCAGGGTGGGGAGGCAGCAATGTGGGCGTACTGTCAGCATGCTGAGGACTGGGAGAAAGACAGATTATCTGATTGCTGTGTCATCTCCCTTTCAGAACTGGCTAACGGAGCTGGAGATCTTTGCTATAATCTTCTCAGCTGCCATCCATGACTATGAACATACTGGAACCACCAACAATTTCCACATTCAGACTCGGTGAGAGGGTTGAAACATTTTAGAGAAGAGGCTGGAGGGGCCAGAGTTAGGGATTGTAGAAGTCAGTGATGTGTGTATTGTCACTTTCCTTTTGTGTGGTTTCTCTATTTTGAGTTTCTGAAAAGATGAATTTATAAACAAGTGATGAGCCTGGTTTGCTTGAGTGAATACACAGCATTTAAAAAGCCACCTGCTGCTATTTCTCATATTTTATTCAGATCTGACATGGATCTTCTTTTCTTCTCTATTGTAATATTCATTCATTACTTATGTATGCCTGAGTGTACTCCACCTACTTCATAGAGGTGTGGGCGTAGGTTGCATGGAGCCCTAGATGTCACCTATTCTAAATCACTCAGTTCAGATGATCACTGGGAGGTGTCTGCTGACACCAATTGTCTCTTGTGCCTGGGGTTCTGGTGTGATGCTCTTCTTTCCCTCTATGGTTTGATCTCTGTTCTATTCCCATGCCTGCAGAGCACCCTGCCACAGAACTCAGGGAGTAGATTTTCTCATGTTGACTCCCTGTGCATCCTCCTGATATACCAGTAAACACAAGCCTTCTTTGGTGATATTAAACATGAATTCAAGTGCTTGACCCCAATCCCTAACAGACATCAGTAGCTAATTTTGGTGTCTGTAGATTTATCCCTCATTATTCCAAGTGAACAGTTTGAGTCAATTGTCATTTCTATGTAGGTTGGATCTTATCTTTCCCCCCTTAAACTAAAACCTCAGACTCTTAATACAGTGATATGGGATGAGGAAGAATCTCACTATAGGTTAATCAGGCTTTGATGTAAGAACCTAGAAAAGCCTAGATTTGGAGAAAGGCACTTGACTTCTTCACTTGAAAAAGCAGGTGCATGCTTCTGATAGATTCGTGGTCAAAATAAGCCTGCATGCATCTCATGAAGTCAACATGTGATTATTTGGTACACAAAAGAAGGCAATAGTGTCTTCAGTGTGTTCTGAAGGGGATAGCAAAGGGAACCAGAATAAGCTAAGTAACTTAAGCTAGTCTCTTTACTTCTCATCCCTTCCTAAGTACAGTGGTCTTAGCTGCTTTCATGACATCTCTTCCATGATTTTTAAATACTGTGAGTTCCCCAGAGTACTGGGTGGAAGTTTTGCTCTGTGGACAGGGACTGCAGAGGCTCACACCTGCTCAAGGGTGGAGCAACTGCTCATGGCTCCTGCCCAAAGACCAGGATCAAACCAATCACCTTGTTGGAAAACTGCTGAATTACAGAAGGTAAAAAGGAACTTAATGCCACAAAATTCACATCTACTGATATGTAACTCACCAACAGCAAAAGAGAATCTGTCACAGTGCATTTACATGTCTTCTATTCTCTCCACAGCAGTGGGAAAATTCCACTGGGTTCAGTTAAACATGGTTTGGAAGGAAATTGAAACAGACTCATTGGCCATCCAACAAACTGTCCATCCAGTACAGCTGAGTCCAATACTTGTGCTTAAAAGACTGTGTGAGCAGGTCCTTCATTCTTTGACATATGAACTGTTAGCCCTACTATTTAAGGTATACTAGATTTGTCCCCAAATTTGGCCAATGGCAGGTAGAAGTCATTTTAGGGGGTACTGGCCCTGCTGCCAGAAGACTTGTTTTCCATTTGTGCCCTGCAGCTTAGTCATTCTGGGTCTCTAACAATCCACTTCACATGTCCAGATTCCAGTCCCTAGATGAGATCAAATGAACTCTAATAGTCTAAACCTTTATTAAATTAGAGACCTAGTGTGGGAACATGCAATCACAGACTAGTCTTTGAGGATATATGAAGATTGCAGTCCTTGCTTTCAGTTAGCCATGTGCAGCTTTTCTGTGGGAAAATAATTTAAGATCAAGTTACTAGCAAAGGCAGCTTATAAATAGTGCCTGCCAGGTGCTATGTACTTGGAAAATTACAACTATGTGACTAAGCAAAATGAACCAGTACATTCGCTGAATCAGATAAAAATAAAAAAAAAAAGACATTCCAGAATATGTAAGGAAGTTTAATACCATCTGCATTTTAAAGCATCATTTTTGTCACTAGTCCAGGTTCTAGAGAGATATGGCTACAAAGCAGGCTTCGGGGTTCTCAAGCTGGATGTCACTCATCACACCCATAGGCTGATTGTAAAATATCCTACATGCATCTCTTGGTAGTTTGTAATGCTTAGTTTGAATCTTTGTTCATCCAAATAGCATGGAGATAAGATCATTTCTTTTTTTTTTCTTTTTCTTTTTTTCAAATGCAGCATGTGGATAAGATCATTTCTAAACAGAGAAAAGAGTGACAGCCTGTAGCCTGTCAGAGTATGTTGAAAGAATCTCAACTGAAAAAGTTTGTCTGGTTCTCTGTGCAGGTCTGATCCAGCTATTCTGTACAATGATAGATCTGTACTAGAAAACCACCACTTGAGTGCAGTCTACCGCCTTCTGCAGGATGATGAAGAGATGAATATTTTGATCAACTTGTCAAAGGATGACTGGAGGTAAGGATGACAAATCTGGAAGCCAGGGTGGGAGTGTGACGACGACGATATATGAGGTATGCTGATCTTGAAGAAATAATACTGTGTAAACCTCGCATTTCTGCCTCCCTCCCCTTCTCCCTCTTTCTTCTCCCTCAGCTGATATGTTACTCATTTCTGCTTTTTCTTGTCATGAATATTCCATGTTTGCATGTGAAGTCTGCAGAATGCTATTTTTAGATTCCAACTGTTTTATTTTGCCATCTTTATGTTGTTGTTTTATTTTCTGGTAGTGAATTATTAAGTAAAACCAGTTTGAGTCAAATAATTCAGGACTGTACTAAAAATTCTTGAAGAAAATTAGAAAATTCCCTTTTAAAGAAGTTTCCAGAAGAGGGCACTTAGGAGGTAATTGTTGTGAATTACTTTAGAAAACTTGTGTTAGGTTTAGATGAATTTTGTCAATCTAAATTTTATCGGTTAGCATTTGAAAAAAAAGGTTTTCTATCTGATTTCAGCTTCCCAACAATATTTTGGAAATTTTGAAAGTAATTATTTCAACATTAAAAGAAATAATAGAAATGATAATAAATAGAGCAGCAGTGTACACAAATGTGCAATATTTCAGCACTGGACATTGGGTTTGGGGGGGTATATGCTCAGGAGTGAAATAGCTAGATCACATGGTAGCTCTGTTTTTCATTTTTTGAGGAACTTCCAAGCTGGTTTCCATAATGGCTGTGCTACTTTGCACTCTTATCAGCAGTGAATAAGAGCTGCTCTTTCCTCACATCCTCTCCAGCACTTGTCAGATTTCTTGATGATAGTCATTCTGACTGAGGAGAGATGGTATCTCAATGTAGTTTTCATTTACATTTTCCTGATGATTAGGGATGTTGAACATTTTACAAATATTTGGTGGCACACACCCTTAATCCTAGCACTCAGGAGGCAGAGGCGGGTGGATCTCTGTGAGTTCAAGGCCAGCCTGGTTTACAGAGTGAGTTCCAGGACAGCTGGGGCTACAGGGAGACCCTGTCTCAAAAAGACAAAAAAATATTTATTGGCCATTAGTGTTTCTTGTTTTGAAAACTGTCTAACTGGGCATGGTGGTGCATGCCTGTAATCCCAGCACTTGAGTGGCAGAGACGGGCAGATGTCTGTGAGTTAGAGGCCAGCCTGGTCTACATAGTGAGTTCCAGGCCAGCTGGGACTACCTGGGAGACTCTGTCTCAAAAAGACCAAAAAAAATTGTCTAGTTAGTTCATTAGCCCATTAGTTGACTGGGAGTTTTACTTCCTATATAGCAAAGAAATGGAAATAAACTTGATGGCCATCAACAGATGAATGGATAATGAAAACCTGATATATATATATATATATATATATATATATATATATATATATATGTGTGTGTGGTTTGTGTTGTCAGTATCTTCCGATCTAGATTGTGATCGACTATTATTTCAGCTCTAAAGAAAATCAAGATCATGGAAGTTTCAAGAAAGAAGATATCTTCGAATATTATATATTAGCTAGCACCAAGTACTTAGTTTTAAGAGCAAACTGAGCAACATTAATGTTTATTCCTCTTTAGATGAAATCAACTATGCTTTTATAATCTGAATCCCCTAACAGGCTCTAGAATTAACTTACGCTTATTTTCAGACTTTGTAATCTTGGTAATATGATGGAGGAGTATGATGCATATTTTAGAGTAGATATAAATTAAAAATGGGAAAATGTGAATCCTGAAATATGATTTGGAAATTAACTATAGTTTATTTTCAGATGACAATAATTTTAATATAGGTGTGACATATATATATATATATATATATATATATATATATATGCATGCATGTGTTGAAGCAATACAAATTGGAGGGAACAACATCAACAAAAGAACTGGGACAAAGAGCTGACTGAAACAGTAAAGTTCTCCCCAAAACAATCCTCTGCTTTGAAAAACTTTAAAAAGACTCAGAAAAATGATACAAGACACGTATGGCAGAATGCATGAACTCGGGATTGGGGGGTAGGAGGCATGGAAAGGGAAATGAGTCTAAATTGGACTGAAAAATGGTGTATGAAATGCACAAAACTTCAATAAAAATATAAAGAAAAGAATATATAATAGTAAGCAAAGCCACTCAACCTCAAAAAGAATAAAGCATCTGATCTCCCTCATATTGAACTCAGTCTATAATACATTCATATATGTAAATGTGTAGGTATAGTATAACATTTAGAAAGGAGACCAAGAATCATGCTGTAGTTATTTTTGCTGAGCAATACAAACCTAGATAGATGTACCTGGGAAGAGGGAACTCAGTTGAGGAAATTCCTCTTTCAGACTGGACTGTGGGCATGTCTATGGGGCATATTTTCATTGCTAGTCCATGGAGTAGGGCCCAGTTGCCTGTGGGCAGTGGCATCGCTGGGCAGGTGGGCCTGGGTTGTATTAAAAAAATGTAGCTGAGCTGGGCATGGTGGCACATGCCTATAATCCCAGCACTTGGTAGGCTGAGGCAGGCGCACCTCTGAGTTCAAGGCCAGCCTGGTCTACATAGTGAGTTCCAGGACAGCTGGGGCTATAGGGAGACCCTGTCTCAAAAAAAAAAAAAAAGTAGCTGAATATGAGGCTGGAAGCAAGCTAGTAAGGGGCATTCTTTCACAGGCTCCACTTCAGTTCCTGCCTCCAGGTTCTTGCCTTGAGCTCCTGCCTTGGCTTCCCTTGATGATGAACTGTAACCTGTAAGAGGAAATGACCCCTCTTCCCCAAAGCTGTCTTTGGTCAATGTTTTATTACAGTAAGAGGAAGCACACTAGAACAAAAATGTAGTTTCATTCAACTTCAGTTTATTAAAGCATGGGTGGGTGTTGGGCATGATGGGTAGCACTACAATCCCCGCACTGGGGAAGCAGAGCAGGAAGACTATGAGGTCAAGTCCAGACTGTGCTACACATGGAGACTCTGTTCTAAAAAGCTAAACAAAAAGAACCAAAACAAAACAATTTGGGAGTATGGGCTTAATAAGATTGGAATAACTAGATAGCATCATGTGAGAAGTGCTGGACACTGGACCTGGGGCACATCTTCATGGAAAAGAGGCATTTGAATCAATTCAAACATTTCTAAAAGATAAAATTTAGACCCGGTTGCAGGCAGAGTCTAAATCCCTGGCACCTAGGATAAGCCACACCAATCAGTTATGACCAGAACCCTGGCATACAGCAACACTGCCAGCCTTGTGTATCTGCAGCTCTCACCTTTTTTTTTTTTTGGTCTTTTTTGAGACAGGGTCTCCCTGTAGCCCCAGATGGCCTGGAACTCACTATGTAGACCAAGATAACTTTGAATTCACAGAGATCTGCCTGCCTCTGCCTCCTATGTGCTGGGATTAAAGGTTCAGCTCTTCATTCTTCTTGGTAATTATTTGTCAGGTACCACAAATGCGATTAATGTGATTAGTTTGAATGACTTGAATACTGACTCTGATCAATACAAGCTATAAAACTGAGTGATTTAAAAACCATTGGTAAGTTAGTATAAACAAAGCTAAAGTCATCCCTGAAAATGGTTTGGTGAAGTCAGTTTATGTGTTTGACTTTTATATTTGTGTTTCTTAGTCTTAGCTATCTTATCTCAAGGAGATAATTAAAATCTAAGTATTAAATCAAGAAGAGAATTAAATCATGGGGCATCTATTACATTGATTCCTGTTGGGAATCTTTGTATAAACATAATGACTTCAGAAAGCTTGAATAATAACAGTAAACTCAAAGTAAAGAAAAGAAGGAATCAACAGTCTTGTTGAAAAAAACATAAAATTAAAAACAAAGAACACAAAAAAGTTAAATCTAGTTCTGTGAAACGAGCACTAAAATTAATAAGCCTCTGACTGATAAATATAAAAGAGATAGAACATAAATCACTACTTTCGGCATCTACATATATCAACTATGTAAGAAAATATTACACTATTTCAACAAGTTTGACAATTTTGATTAAATAAACAAATTCTTACAAAATACAACTTTAAAAACTCACCCAAGAGAAAGCAGACCATCTAAATGTTCCTATAGCTATTAAAACAATTGAATTTACCATCAAATATCTTCCCAGCCAAGCATGGTGGTGCACACCTTTAATCCCAGCACTTGGAGGCAGAGGTGGAAGATCTCTGTGAGACTGAGGTCAGCCTGGTGTACATAGGGAGTTCTAGCACAGATGGGGCTACAAGGAGACCATGCCTCAAAATAAACAAACAAACATGCATGTGCTTTCCCATGAAGAAAGCTCCATCCTTGGGTAGTTTCACTAACAAATTCTGTGAGAATTCAGAGAAAAAATAACAATGTATAAAATATTGAAAGCAGAAACTACTTTCTTTTTTTTTTAGAAACTACCTTCTAATTCATTTTATGAAAGTTAATTTTAAACACAATTCTTTTACAAAAAAATCCTAAAATGAATATTGGCAACTAATAGATCTCATGAACACAGAAACAGCAATCCTTGTTAAATACTAACATTTAAAATAATGTGGGCTGGAGGGATAGCTCGGCCATTAAAGGCTCAGGCTAACAACCAAAAACATATAAAATAATGTTATATAAAAAGGTTAACTTGCGCTGGAGAGATGGCCTAGCAGTTAAGAGCGCCGACCGCTCTTGCAGAGGACCCGGGTTCGATCCCCAGCATCCATGTGGCGGCCGAGAACCGTCTGAAACTCCAATTCCAGGAGAACTCCAGTTCCAGGGGAATCCGACACCCTCTTCTGACCTCCGCGGCATTGCACGACACGGGTGCACAAACTTGCATGCAGACAGTACATTCATACACATACAGAAATAAATAAAATTAATTTTAAAAATTAAAAAAAAAAGGATAACTTTAGGGACTGTGGATAAATTATTGTCAACTTGACTGGGCTGCAGTGTTCCTTGATATTTGGTCAAACATTGTTGAAGTTCTTTCTCTGAGTCTGTTTTTAAGTGAGATTAACACAAAATTAGGAGACCCAAGTGAAGCAGCTTGCCCTTTCTTATATAAGTGGGCCTCATCTGGGAGCTGAGAGTTAGACAGAAGGAAGAGGCCGGACCTCCCTTGAGTAGGGGAAAATTCTACGCTTTGAATTGAAGCATATGTCTTACTGAATCTTGAGGCTGTTGGCCTTTGACTAGAAGTACATCATTAGCCTTCTAGGGCTTCAACTTGCTGGATTCCCCTGATGACTTTGTCAGCCCTCATAATTATGTTAAGTTAGTTCCTGGGCTCCAGGGTGTGGCTCCATTTGTTCCATTCCGGGAACTGCCTAAAACTGGATTTGGTAGCATAGCCTGTAATCCTAGTACTGGGAAAGGGGAGACAGGAGGCTCAGAATTTCAAGGTCATCCTCCAGGTACATAGAAAGTTTAAGGCCAGCCTTGGATGCATGAGTCCTGGTCTCAAAAATAAGCAAATTAGGTTCTTCCTTATAATAAATGTTTCAGTAACTTCTATTGAATAGCCCTCATACATATACAAAATTTATCCCAAGATTGAAAAATAGAGTCAGCAATTCAAAAAGAAATTTTAAAAATTCACCATATTGAAAGCAAACTCTGGTGACACAGAACTATAATCCCAGCATTCAGGACACTGAGGTAGAAAGATCTTGAGTTGGAGTCCAGTCTGAGCTATATAGTGAGTTCCAGGCCAGCTAGAGCCAACTCAATAAACTGCAACAAAAACACAAAAAGAAACAAAAAGCATATGCAGTCATTTCAATAGTTGTATTCAAAGCATTTGATAAAAGCCATTTCTCATTAAATATAGACTCTCATCATACAGAAACAAAAGGGAATGTCTTCAACTGGATTGAAGGCACCCATGTTAAACCTAGTGCTAACTCCAACCTTTATGGAAGACTGGGAACAAGATTAGGTTGCCTGATCTTAAACAGTGTAAGGTGTTTATGTTATTAAATGATACCTGGTTGCACATAAAATCCTAAGAATCTAGAAGTCTGCTTCTAAAGCTTGTAATAATGATGATAGTGAATTTTGTATAAGAAATATTTTTTTATTTTATTTTTGTATGTGTATGAATGTACTGTCTGCATGTAGGTTTGTGCACTCATGTCGTGCAATGCCGCGGAGGTCAGAAGAGGGTGTCCGATTCCCCTAGAAGTGGAGTTAAAACGGTTCTCAGCCGCCATGTGGGTGCTAGGGTCCTCTGTAAGAGCAGTCAGTGCCCTTAACTGCTAGGCCATCTCTCCAGCCCTGATGATAGTGAATTTTGTAAGGCCACCAAATACAAAGTCGATGTAAAAGTAACAGGCTTGCAACAAACCATTAGGAAATTAAATCTAAAAAAATATCTTACATAGGGTGAGAGATAAAGAATCTAATTTATTGAAATCAGAATGGAGATTTCTCCAAAAACTAAAAAAAGAACTACCATATGATTCAGTTTTACCATCCTTGCATGTATGCTTGAAGAAATCTGTTAGTATTTCACAGTGATAGGTACCTGTCCACAAATGTTCAGTATATACCAATATACCAGTGTTCCCAACAGTCAAGAATCATCCTAGACATCAACAGATGAATAGGTAAAGAAAATGTGGTCTAAACCTTGTATTCATTTATTGATTTATGTGAGAGGTGGTGCTGACATGCCACAGCTCGTGTGTTCACTCTTTCTACCATGTGGACCCCAGTTATCAAACTCGGGTGATCAAGCCTGGCCACAAGTTCCTTTACTTAGTAAGCCATCTTGCTAGCCTCCATAACAAGGTTTTATTCAGCCATAAAGAAGAATGGAATTACGGCTTACAGAAAATAGATGGAACTGGAGGTCATCATGTTAAATTGAATGAACTGAACATGGTAAAGCAGGTAGTGAAATTTTCTCTCATCTGAAGAATCTAGATTAAATATATACACATGTGACCTAAAAGTAGGCTGAGACTACTTAGAGAGAGGAAGGGGAGAAGAAGGGAGCAAAAGAGGGTGACAGGATGGGAGTATGAATACAATTACAGTAGTGTATGAAACCACCATACTGAAAACCATTACTTTGTATGCTAATTGAAAATTTAATAAATAAAAATCATTTATTGGTAGCCCAATATGGAGGCCAGGGGTCAATGTTAGGTATCTTCCCCTGTCACTCTTCCTCTTACTTTTTGAGATGGGGGTCCCTTTACTGAACCTGGAGGTCACTGATAGGCTAGACTGGACAGCCAGCAACCCCCAGAGTCCTCTTGTCCTCTTCCATCTCTCCTTAGTGCTGGAAGATGTACAGTGTCATAAACAGCTTTTTACCACAGAGCTCATGTCCTCATGCTTACCTAGCAGACACTCTACCTACCACGCTGCCTCCTAGGACCCCTCATCAATTGAATTTTTATAGAGTTGCTAAGACAAATCAGTGGGGAAAGGAAAATATTTTCAACAAATGGTTTTAGAACAAATGGATATCTATATGGGGAAAAAAGAATTTGGACTCTTATCTTACACCATGTTAAAAGCAACTCAAATCTGGCCATAACTCAAAACAAAACCTAGGCAAGCTGACCTAGCTCCACTAGGAGAGCATTAGACCAAGCACAAGATGTAGAACTAAAATGGAAAGACTCAGGTTCAGAATCAAGCTCAGTGATAGGCAGTCTGGATTTGCTTCCCAGTACTATAATAATAATGATCTTGATCGCAATAGCTCTCGAGAAAAGCTTAGCAATGTCTTCAGCAGAAGTGCAGTTATTTCAGAACTGAAAGAGTAAGAAGCATTTTAGAAATTTAATTTCATGAAAATGAAACTTTCAGCTTTTTGGAAGGCAGTGAAATAACACAGGCCAAGATATTGGAGAAATGTTGAAACAATACATATTCTATTGAGGTTTGTTTCCAGACATATAACATACTTTTATGATTCAATAATAAGACCCCCCCCAAAAAACCACTCATTTTTTAAAAGTAAAAAATGTTGAAGCAGACATTTTCTCTTTTTTTTTTAATGGTACACAAATGGTAAAAGTCCATGTAAATGTATTTGGCTATAGTGTTTATCAAGGAAATGCTAATTAACCCACAATGAGACATCACTGTATACCCATGACACCGGCTAGAATTAAAGGCTGCCCGAAGAAGTCAACAAACACACTAGAACTTCCCATATTTATCACTTTGAAAAGATGATTGTCAATGCCTTACGTAGCTAAATGCTCAATTACCAAAGCAATCATTTTACTTCTAGATATTTGCTCTAGGTCAATGAAAATATGTCATATAATAACTTACACATGACTACTCATAGTGGATTTATTTGTAATAGCCTCAAGCTAGTGTCTAATAATCCAAATTTCTATCAGTTGGTAAATGACAAAAGAACTGTATAATCTTCTGGAATATCTCTTAATGGCAAGGAACTGTTGGTGACCTACTGCAAGAAGAATGACAAGATATGCCCAGGAAAGGAACTCAGACAAAAGGAGTACATTTAGTACTGTATGTATGTGTATATGTACATGTGTGTACATACATGAAAATGTGTATATATCTAGAGTATATTTGAAAAAATAGTATATATGTGTATATGTATAATAAACATAGTTACATGTTTATCAATTTGATATACATTCATACACATTGCTAGCATACATTAGGTACATACAGTATATTCATATATATGTAAATTGGAGAGAGGGCCTGTTTTGAATGGAGATAATTGATATCATGACTTCAGTGGTGTTTTCAAAAGTTTATTCAGCTGTCAAAATTGGTTGAATCATACAATTTATATAAAAGCAGTTTATTCAATGTTAAGTGTGCCTCAGTGAAGTTTTTAGGTCAGTAAAAAGTCCAGTGTTGTCAAGAGTTCAAGCGATGTAGGAAATGGTAAGGAGCAGGATGTTGAAATCCTTCCTTTTGATGATGTAACAATAGACACATGGCATTATGCATTTATCAAGTCCCATGGAACTATGTAATATGGGTGAGTCCTAATGTAGGCTATGGACTTCAGTTAAAGATGTAACAATGTTAGGGGTAGGAGACATGGCTCAGAAGTTAAGAGTGCTGGCTGCTATTGCAGAGGACCTGGATTTGCTTCCCAGAACCCACATGGAGGTGCATAACTGTTTGTAACTCAGTTCCAGGGGATCCAATGCCCTTTTCTGGCTTCTGTGGGCACTGTACAACACATGTATCCATATGCATGAAAAATAAATCAAATTAATTTTTTTCATGTATCCATTTTTATTTGATGTTTCCAAATGTAAAAAAGTCAAGATTCTTACACTAGTTAGAATGAGACCATCTCTCAAGTGAGATCATGCAAAGCAGTTCAGTGTATACAACAATCATTTCTCTTCACCTTTTCTGCTTCATACAATGTGAAATTAGATGGTATGGGCTTGGTCAGAAAATGACATTAAACAAAAAACAATAAACAAAACCACCACCACAAAGGGCAGTTTTTACTTTTCTGCAAGTCAATTTTCAATAATTATTTTTACTTAGGAGGCACATGAAACTGAAAAATTTAGCTCCCCAATTTTACTCAACTACTCCACAAACAAGCACAAACAACAATCTCAATACTGCAGACTTTGGAGGGTTGAGATAGTAGACATTATTATCTTTAGTAGATTCAGCTATTTTGCCTGAAAAGTTGGCTTTTCTTTTAAGAGAAATAAATCACCTTAGGATTTTGCCTTTAATTTCGATAGACTGGATCCAGAATAGTGAAGAGAACTCCTCATATAAAATTAAAAGTGAAAACCATTACATAGTTTTTGCTAGCTGCACAGGCTAAAGACAGTTGGTTTGTTAAATGGTACTGAAAATCCTGACCAAGTGACATGACTTTGTCCAAATGTTTGACCAAAGAAATAATACAGTATTTATAAGCTAACTTTTTAAAGAGATGGTTGACATAAATACTGTACATATTTTACATGGTAATACACAGTCAAGAGTTTATAAAATAAGTTCATGTATTATTACCTCTAAGAATAACATATACAAGATAAATTCCCCCAAGTCCTTATGATAGCCTTTCAGGTGGAAGCAGTCTTATATGCAAAACAATCCAGTTTCTCTGTTGTGTTTAGTATGTAGAGAAATTTCATAGATCACTGAGAAAGAAACCATAAGTCTTTTGACTGATTCAAAGTGTCAACCTGTGGGACTGAAAATGTTTCCTTTTTTAAAAACACCCAGAATACATGTCCTCTGTACAAAGAAAAATATAAGAATGCTGGATGATCCTGTTTGATCACTCTACATAATTTAGAATGAAATATTATTGGTTAAGTCTACTTCCCTAATTTCTTTGAAAGCATTAATTTGTAAACTAATGTTTTTATTTAGTTCAGCTGCATTTATGGCACAAGATCTCATTTTCAAAATAGCACCAATTTTCTAGAAGTGTAAGGACTATTTTTAGCAGTAATTATATATTTAAAGGTTAAGTTACAGAGCAAATGTCTTAACTGTACTTTTTCTGTTTTTTAACTGTTTTTTTTTCTATTTTATGCTTGCCATTTAGAATATTTACAAGAGGGTAACAACTTCTACATTAAAAAAAAAATCTTTCACTCTTCCTAACCCCACATCTTAGTCCAAGGTGTTTTTTTTTCCTCCCATTTTGCTCCTGACATCACTGAGGAAGAACAGGGCTTTTGGACCAGGTACTGTACATGGGACGGCCAGTTTTAATTGAGTACAAAGATGAAATAATTCTTGGTTCATGTACATTCTAGTTCCTCTAGATAACAAATGGCAGTTACTGACACTAGTAATCACACTCAGATGTGCCCTATCCATCTTAAACCTGGAACAGCCAAGCAAGAAGGACCATTTTATTCAAATGTGACACAGTCATTGGCATTGAAGATTAGATTCCAATCCTGATTAATTTTTAAAAATTTAAGGAAGCTTCACTGTTGACAGTTGAGAAATGTATTAGTATTCTCTATATCCCCTGTTCTGCTATGTTGCATGAACCTTGGGTATAAATGTTCTACTGTACATGTGTTACTTAGGGCTGGGCATCTCTCAGACATGTGTTCTCTGTGTGTGACCAGTGTGGAACTCTGTAATAGCCTTTATCAAAAACAAGCATCTTTTTGATAAGTGGTGTATAGTATACTTGTCTATAAATGTAAGGTTTATATTTAGCATACAGTTACAAATTTCATTTGTCTAAAGATATGACAGAGAGAGGGTTTTCTCTAGGATCTATGACCTCTCAGCCATTTGTATTTGGCTATATTTACAACGCTACCCATGAGTTCACTCCCATTGAGAGGGCTTTAAGTCCAGTTAGGTAGCTCTTGATTACCACTACTACACAAAGACAGATAGTTTGCTGTGCCAGTTGTTGTGGTTAATAGGCTTTACAGCTGGTTTGGACCAGTGATTTGTTTTCTCCTTAGCAGCTTGCATAGTATCTTCTAGAACTATGACAACTAGTCTTCAGGGAGGAGGTGTCCAGGTCAGTTTCAGCTCCATTGCTCCAAGTCCTAAGTCTGAAGTTATGAAGTATGTTCTGTCATCAGCAATAGTCTTACCTTCGAGGGCTATGGCAATAGCCTATGTACTTTTAGGAGTCTCTTGAACTACCCTGACCAACAACTTGAAAGAATGTTTCTTGTTATATAACCTTCAGCTATACACATGCACTCATGTTCAGATACTGTATTTTCGGGGGAGGGGGGTGAGTTAATACATTTCCTTCTGGCTTTTCCTACCACGTAAGCTGTATTTATCCTCCTCTCCTCTCTCTCTTTCCTTGTCTAACCTCCTTCCTATCTCTCCAGTTAAAGGACTTCCATTTTCCCCTTGATAATGCCTGTCTTCCCATTACCCCCCTCTCTGGAGTCCCTTCTTCCCTTTTGTGCCCATGTTTCTTTGTAGGACCTTCCATCCTGCCTTCCCAGGTGAATAACCCCCACCTCCCCATTTCCCCTTTGGTAACATCTGTTTCCTACTATCCTCCTCTCTCAGGCTCTTTCTTTACCTTTATCTCTGAGGTTCTTTTCCATTTTCCTGGCTCCTCGGGTTACATCAGCAACTATTGGCATTGGATTACTGTTTGGCGAGGGATGGTAGCTCTTCTTTAAGGGAGTGACTCTAGATAGGTTGAATAGACTCTAGGATGACCTTTCAGTGAGGGACATCTGAGGACAAATCATTAACTGGATATGCCTTAATGTACATGACAGAATGTATGAAATAAGGTGAGGGGGCTCTAAGGGGTGAGGGTGGGGGAGGGGTATCAATTTGATTAAAATCTATTATATGAAATTTACAAAACTCAAATATGCATAATTTTTAAAGTGATGATTGTGGTTCATCAGTTGCAGTGAGTGAACCACACATAAAGGTAACATGTTTGTAACAGGTAAACTACAGGAGAGGGTGTACCCTGCTCCATTTTTCTTTAAACCTGAAACTGCTTCTAGAAAAAAATAAATCCTATTTCTTTAAAAGGTGGAGCATCCAGAATACGCAGCTCCTAGGATTATTTTCAAGTCAGTTCCTTCTTAAAACTTTGAATTCTGTTGAGAGGGGAGCAGTTTAATATAATTTTCAGCTTCATTGGAATCTTTCCTGTAGATTAATTTTCCAAATGCCACATGTATCATATTCTTAATAAATGATTCTTAACCTTCATTTAGTCCTTGTAAAAAAAATCTCACTCGAAAGACTCACATTAGATGTGAAATGTCAGAAAGAATTAACTGACTTTGATTAGAAGTGGCAAAAATAACTTCCTTTTTTTCTTTTTTTCTTTCATCCCTTTTCTCCTTGGGTGTCCCTGAAAGGGAGTTTCGAACCTTGGTGATCGAGATGGTGATGGCTACGGATATGTCTTGTCATTTCCAGCAGATCAAAGCAATGAAGACAGCCCTACAGCAGCCAGAAGCGTGAGTGGGCCTGTGATGTTGTTTTCACAGGGGTTGGAACTGAAGCTTTCCCATTCTGTACATTGAAAGAGGTCACTTCAGGATTACATTGAGTGATCACTTCACGATAACTCTGATCACTTCATGATAACATTGAGTGGTCTCATAAAGCTCAGAGGGAAGATGATGAACATTATACAACATCTCACATTTAGTCCATCAGAACTGCAGCCAACACAAGCACCGTATCAGTGTGCCTCAGTTAGCATCATTTCTCCTTGATGTAAGTGGTGCTTGGATTCTTGTCTGCTTGACTGATGCAGCCATTTATAAGGAGTTTGAGTGAGAATTCAGTGAACACTGAGATGTCCATTCACCAATGTGAAGGATGATGCTCTTTCCTTAATTCAGTGGCAGTTGGCGTGGAGATGGGAAAACAGATGGAGTTAAAAGGATCTCTGAAACTTTCTGAATGTGCTCACCATGTATTTGCATGTGCTGGATTTGCAGAATTGAAAAGCCAAAAGCCTTATCTCTGATGCTTCACACGGCAGACATTAGCCACCCTGCAAAGGCATGGGACCTACATCACCGCTGGACCATGTCGCTCCTGGAGGAGTTCTTCAGACAGGTACTTTGTGCTGTTTGGCACAGCCGTGGTGGGGTACCTTGGGAATCCAGCATTTCAGCACTTCCATGATAAGGGCTGTTGAGGACATACTCATTTTCTTCATAGATGGGTAGGGGCTTTTCCAGCTTTTTTTTTGTTGTTGTTGTTCCTTGTGTATATAATGCTTGAATTTTACCTAAGTTCTGAGTCTCAAGACATTATGAAATGTATTTCTTTCCCATGTATTTCAATTTAGAAGAAAATATATTCCCTTCTGCCAGTCTCTTGTAAAAGGCCATTTTTCTAATACTTTTTTACCCAATAGTTTAATAAAAGGTTCTTCTCTTGGTGTTGGCCTGCGGCATTAAGCTGTTAGTCTTTGACTGGTGTTTCTGTTATAATTGGTTCAGTTGTTTCTTTTGAGGAGACAAACCCATTATACAATGTTCCAAAATTAAGATGTGGCAAATTAGAGTTAAGAAAAATCACTAGACATTATTCCAATTATATTTAATTTTAGCTGTACCTGCAGATCTAGTGGTGTGTTTTCTGCAAGAACAGACAGTCCTCAATGAATACATCTTGCTTTAAGACAAATAAAAAGAAAACTATCTATAACAGAACAAAAGGAAAGGAAATAAGTGTGCAGCACACAGACTGCACTCTTCTTTCAGGTTCAGACATGTGTACCAACCTCACCTTAAGCAGAACAGCCATTCAGACATCTGGTTTGAGACATGAGAGCTCAAGGCTCAGGCAGTGGCATGTAGCTTATGGAACCTAAGTTACAGTGGGTTCACATTAATAAATAAACTCAGCTAATTTTTATTAATTCATGAAGAGATGCATACTCTATGGATTCAGATATCTCTGGTTTCTATAAAACACTGCTTATTAACACATCTCACTTTTGCCCCCTCAACTAACTAAACGTAGGCTCTTTTTCCTTGTCTTAGTACATTTTCTGTTGCTCTAAAAACATACCTGAGAGAAGCTAATTTGTAAAGAATGGTGACTTATTCGGATTGTGGTTCTGAAATCTCTGAAGTCCAAAATGGTGATTCTAGCATCTGGTTCGGGCTTTCCTTTTGCGTCATAATATGGGCAAGGGCATCCTAGAGCAAGTGCACTGTGTCTGAGCTCTCTTCTTTAAAGTCACTCATATCTTCACTGGGGTCCCACTCTTATGCTCTTACTTAATCCTAGTTTCCTCCAAAGGTTCCCCTCTAGGTACTATTAACATACGACTGTGGGATTAAGTTTCTGCCATTAAAATTTGGGGATCCATTCAAACTATAACACACTGGTTACTGCAGTTTAGGAAGTGGGTCATTCTAATTACTCATAGGATTGTCCTAAGAAAGGAGAAATTGTACAAGCATCTGTGTATGTTTTCTTCTTTCTTCAACTGCACACACTATCTGACAGTGGATGGAACTAGAGTTGACAACATGTGAAACAAGCACCAAAAAAGGTCTTGGAGTTTTTATTCTAGCTGGTTTGTAGCTTGGGACGATCAAGCCTCCTAACTCCCTATGATCTTGCCTGTGGTTTCTTTCCTAAGAAGCAGAAATGATTTGGGGTTAGTTAGGGCCAGTTTTCTTCCCTTTTTTCGGTCTTTTTGAGACAGGGTCTCCCTTTAGTTCCAGCTAGCCTGGAAGTTGCTATGTAGACCAGGCTGGCCTTGAACTCACAGAGATCCACCTGCCTCTGCCTCCTGGGTGCTGGGATTAAAGTTGTGCTCCATCATGCCTTCCTAGGGCCAGTTTTCTTAAGAGCATCTTCCCATCAAATATCCTGTTTGCCTTTCATTGCATGCATGTAGCCAGTCCATTGTGTACACTCATCGGTACCCCAAGCTGATGTGTGAACATACCAGCTCCCTGTTTTCATGTGGGAAGGCCCACTTTGCTCACGCATTGCTTGGCCTGCCAAAGTAGAGACAATAGGGTCACACCCCCTAAAGTGAGTCCCAGGGGTGTGAGTAGCCAAGGTGGAAGGAGCTAGAGTTGTGGGGGTGTGACCCTGTTATCTATATGTGGATGACAGTCACAAGTTCATCTTTCATGAAAGTTCATTTTGGGGGCTGCAGAGATGGCCTAGCAGTTAAGAGCACAGACTGCTCTTGCAGAGGACCTGGGTTCGATCCCCAGCACCCACATGGTGGCTAAGAACCATCTTTAACTTCAGTTCCAGGAGAATCCGACGCCTTCTTCTGACTTCCGTGGCATTGCACGACACAGGTGCACAAACCTACATGCAGACAGTACATTCATACATATAAAAAATAAAGATTTAAAAAAAAAGAAAGTACATTTTTAAATTGTTTTTCTAATAACAGTGAGAGACTTTAACTATTCACTCCCTTTGTGTATTCTTGCTTAAATATTCTTTTGTGAAAACACCTCATTTATAGCTAGAAATATCCATCTGTGGCCAAATGATAGATATAGCTAACCCATATAAGCTTGATGTATTGAAGTAATTCCTTTTGTGAATGATGAGACAGTGAGTGTGTGAATTACTTAGATATGTGAACATTTTCTCCCTATAAAGGAAATCTGTTTGCATACGTATGTGCATATGCTCAAATTGACTGAAAATGTGCTAGAGGCAATAGGAAAATAACCATATTGAATCTTTTGGCCTATTGGGAATGGAATGTTAGCTTACTAGACTGGAACTAGCTTTAGTAATTATAAGTCAGTAAATTATTTTTATTGACTTAATATTTTAACCCAGATGCCACAGCATAGCAGGTAAGCCATGCAGGAGAACACTCCCTCACTCTTAATGGTAGTTTTTAAATTAGACAATTCACATGGGGAATCTCAATGGGATTGTAAAGCCTTTTTGAAAATTTACGTTTAGAAAGTTGGGCTGTATTTCAAAATAATGGCATAGCCCTGGTGCATGAGGCCCAGGCTTCCTTGGTTTTCTGAAAGAGAGAGGATTAGACCTTATGTTTTACAACCAGGCTTTGCAAAATTCAAACGAGGGCCACAGGATGATTTTAAGTGAAAGACTGACTTTGAAAGAGTGTGCTTGCCTTCTTGGTGAATGCATCTGGCTGAAAGCTTTGCCATTCACTCCATCTGTCGCTGCATACTTTTGTATTTAGAAACTTGTCTCCCAATTGTTTTCATTTCTTCCGTTTCTGTGATTTCTTCCTCATGTTTCTATTTATTTCGTGTATTGGTAAAGTTTTTCCTTTTTTTCTTCTACGGAATTGGATTGTTCTTTTATTGTTTGTTTTCTATTTAATGATATCTTAGTTGCTGGTTTTATCTTTATTAATTCATTTCTTCTATTTTTTCCATAATTTGGGTTATTTTTCTTAATAGCTTTATAATTAACTTGCATTTCTTGATCAGGTTTTTCATTTAGAGCTTAATTTAAATTTTATCACTTTTGTGAATGTTCACAGCTCATAAAAATGTTTTCGTTTCTTATTTGTGGAGTATAGAGTTAAAGGAATGTGAGATATATCTGTGTCGATTGATTTTCTGTTACTCTAACAAAATATCTCAGAAATCCAACTTAAAGGAGGGAAAGCTTGAGCAAGGTATGATGGCTCATGCCTTCTGTCCCAGCACTGGAAAGGCATAGGCAGGCAGCTCTCTGTGACATCAAGGGCAGCCTAGGCTCCACAATGAGTTCCATGTCAGCTCAGGCTACAGGGACACCCTATGAGAGAGAGAGAGAGAGAGAGAGAGAGAGAGAGAGAGAGAGAGAGAGAGAGAGAGAGAGAGAGAGAGAGAGA
>VZQC01008065.1:2726740-2904083 GCA_009823505.1 Rhizomys pruinosus | reverse complement strand
ATATATATATATATATATATATATATATATATATATATACAGTCATTTCATCCTCATAATAACCCTATTTGAGAAACATTAAGATTTGAGAAACATTAAGTGAATTTGTTCACTCCAACATAGTCTAATTGTAATAAACATTACCAATAAATTAGTAGTACTCAAAAAGTCTTAATCTACAACCAGGCCTTATGCGGTTCCTGAAATGCTGCTAATTTTTAAAGTAATGTTACCAGGAAGTTAAATCTAGTAAAAGCATGATGTATGAAATGCATAAAACTTCAATAAAAATGTTTTATAAAAAAGAATTTAAAGAGTAGACTTTATACTGATTAAGTTTACAGTACTCTATGAGGGTTCAACAGACATAAATATCCAAGAGACTACTACCCTGTATTTAGCAGATTAAAAAATTGTAAAACAGGAAAAGACAGTAGCCTTCCTGAGATGACCATACATCTCTCAGGAGCAAGGCATGATGCAAGCACAGAGTAGCCATTATCCTGAGCAGGCTCTTACTTAGGAAGAAGGAAGTACACAGTTCTCATCTTGGAGGGTGACGTTCTTTATCCTGAGTGTGACTGAAGGATCGTACTTCTGCCTCATGTTTTCAAGAACTATCCCTGTGAACTGGATAGTTCTTGAAAACATGAGACTTTCCAAACTGCCTGTTTATTTTAGCAAGCCTGAGAATACAGTGGCCAAACAATTACAATTACACAGTATTGTTGTCTAATAACTGATTCTTTCTAGTGCACTTTTCACTGTAGACCGAGCCTTAGGGCTAAGAACACAGAAGCACTTACCCAGTCGTGTGAAGCTTTAGTCAGTGCTGGGAGACAAAGCCCCATTGGTCCAATTTGAATTTTCCTTTTATACATTGCTCACCACTGGGAGTTCAGTGGCTAGCAAAGGGCCACAGGTAGGCACAAGAAAACTTGGGAAATAAGACTGTTCTGACTGCTGTGTTGGCTGGAGACCACAGGGCACAGGGCCTGCTGCTTCATTTTCCCTGGGGGGCATATTGCTACTCAATGGGGCTTTCTTTGGGATAGTGTGAGCCTTTACATTCATATGGATTGATTGCACCCCAGAAGCCTCAGCCTTTTGGTGTCTTTTGTGCAGAAGAGCAGGCCCCACCAGGACTTATTACACTATGTAATTGTAATAATTAAAATAAAGATAAGTGGCCTAAGTGGTAGCTGAGGTTGCTAAATAAAATCTGGGTGGTTCAACCCACTGTTATTTCACTTCTTATGACCTTCTGTTTTTCTAGGGTGACAGGGAAGCAGAGCTGGGGCTGCCTTTTTCTCCTCTGTGTGACAGGAAGTCAACCATGGTTGCTCAGTCACAAGTAGGTATGTATATTTGCCGGCTACTTGGATGGAAGAGACAACGCATGGCTGGCATGCAGAAAGGAGGGCAGCTATGGGAGGGCAGCTCCAGCTGGGGCGCACGGCCTTGCCTGCTTGCCTTGGTGGTGGAGTCAGATCATTCTCTCCGGACTGTGGCTGGTTCTGGAGAAGTTTAGATAGTGACACTCTGGGGTCTCCATCATTCCTGCCAACAGGAAAAGAGGCTACAACTTAATCAGGAGATGATGATACTGTTGTCCGGAAACCCATTCTTTTCACATTCTTCAGGCTGCTGCAGTATAGGAAGCCATCTCTCCATTTCCTTTCCTTGATGCCTCTACCCATATTCAGTATCATTCTATTTCCAATGGACCTGTTGACAATTGGTCCCCATTTCTTCCTTCCTTTCTATTTTTTATAAAGAATTTTTTTGGCGAGGTTAACTTTGCATTGTCAATCATAGTAATATACACATTGAAAAATCCTCAGCTATGGGAGAGGAAACAGGGCCATCTGCGGTCCCTACCTTAAGAGTCAAAAATCACACAAGAATAAATTTGATAAGGATTGAGTGGTTTTCTGCTTTACCTTTTTGTTGAAATGAACTCCTGATCGTCCTGTCTTTGCCTCCCAAGTGCTGAGATTATTACCATGACCAACTTCTGTTTGAACTTTGAGTGATTATAATTTTTCATTATATATCTTGAATCCCTGTTAGATGTTGGGCCCTACTAGGCATTGTAATATATGTTATAAAAAGAAAAATAACATATATACATGGTACCTGTTTTCAAAGACATTAAACTAGTATTAGACAGTAGACAACTTGTTATGAAAACAAAAGCATTAGAATGTGAAAATAGAATTCTGAATATTTTACAATGGAATACAAAGACAGCATATGAACCATTTGGCCCGGGTGGTCCATAAAGACTAACTAAGGCATCTTATTTCAGTTGCATCCTAGGAAGTATTCAAACAGTGTCTAGGCAAATAGTGATACATGTTAATGATGATTAGGAGCAGCAGAGCACTGTGGACAGGAGATGTAGAAAAGCAGAGAAATCTCATACTACTTAGTTTGGTCAGTAAATCTAAATAGTTCCATGTGGCCAGACGAGTGGGCAGGGAATGGGGTGCAGTGAATGAGAGACTCAGACCCAGATTCTACAATGTGCTAAGAATAGCACGTGATTGTACTTTCCTGTAGGAAATGGGGACATATAAAAAGAATTTTTTAGAATTTTGTAAAGCTTATATATTCGTAGTTTAGCCTGTGGGCTAAATTGGACTGACCACAGGTTCTTGTCAGAGTTTTATTATACTGAAGCCAAGTTCATTCACATACATATTGTCCGTGGCTATTTTTACATGGCAGGCAGCAAAATTGAATAGTTTTAAAGAGAATATATGGCCTAGAAAACCTAAAAGAACCATCTGGTCTTTTGTGGAAACTTTGCTGATCCCTGATTTAGAAATATTCCTTTGCCAGTTACTTGGAGGATGAAGCGGAGGGTTTTGACTAAGACTCCAGGTAAGGAGACCAGATAGATGGTCCTGCAGGACTACAGGAGGAGAGGAGCCACCAGGAATGAGACAGTGTGGAAGGTGTGGAGGGTGCATGGCAAGCTTCAGGAGAGGAAGGCCTGGACTAGGTGCCTAGAGCGTGATCCCGTGTACAGTGGTTGGGGCGAAGCTTGTGAGGCAGTTCTGGTTTGGACATACTGAATTTAAGTTAAGGGACAAAAGTTGGAAATGGTGCCATCAATTACTGCGGTTGGAGCTCAGAATTAAACTGCAGTGAACTGAAATATGAATATTACTGGAACTGTTTCTTATCGGCCTACTACTGGTATAGAGTTTGGACAGTTTCTGTTTTGTTCATTATAATGTAGGATATGTAGCATCCTTTACTGCTGAGTATCAGTGTGAGCATCATCACTCCTACTCAGTAACAATGAAAGCCAAATATTCATTGCTATTTCTAGACATCCACTTTAGAGGAGTGGGCAGTGCTTCCCTGGCTGATATTTAATTTCCTTCCAACTTACCTGTGGCTGTGGAATGAGTTCTGTCATCTCTGTTAGCTTCAGTGCATCCATTTTCAAAGGATGTGTCACAAACACTCAGCTGGGTTTTTTCTTTTCTTTTTCTTTCTTTCTTCCTTTGTTTTGAGACAGGGTCTCCCTATAACCCCAGCTGGCCTGGAACTCACTCTGTAGACCAGGCTGGCCTTGAACTCACAGAGATCCACCTGCCTCTGCCTCCTAAGTGCTAGGATTAAAGGTGTGTACCACCATGCCCAGCTTAAAGACAGTTCCTAGCCACCATGTGGATTCTGGGAATCAAACCGGGGACCTCTGCAAGAGTAGTCACTGTTCTTACCCACTGACTATCTCTCCAGCCTCACTCAGCTGTTTTTTGAGCTATTCAGATACTCTAAAAAATTTCCCCTATTTCCCCAGTACAGCCATATTGAAAATCCGTCATTCCAACAGTGACTCTTAGTTTCAAGACTTTTCCTTCTAACTCTTCCTATATGGATGTGTCCCCTGTCCTGGCAGCCCATCCTCAGTCATCTCCCATCTCCTCCTGTTGTGTTGCTAGAACCTCTTAGAGAGATTTCTTTAGAGTTAGCAGCACCTTGTGCAGCTATTTGTGCTTTCTTTGGCTCTCCAGTTTACAGTTTCCACTTATTCTCACTTTCATGCCATCTGTTTAAGCAGTTGTGATAGCTTCTAACAAGACCTTCCCCTCCTTGGTATCTCCTCCTCACTCTCTACTCATCCATTTTGTCCCATGAACATTATCATCACTGTGCAGGAGCATCTTTAGGCAATCCTGGAATTCCTCTAAGTTCTGACCCATAACAGCCACCCTCTCTGGGGTGGATAATCAGCCTTCCCAACCCCTTTTCTCTAACTCCAAAGGTTCCCTAAGCCCCAGTCACTGCTCAGACACCTGTTCCATGCTTTCCCATCTTTGCAACTCCCTCTACCCAGAGTGAAGCACCACAACTTCCTCACCACCCAACAGGAGCTCAGCTCAAACATCCCAACCTCTGTGGGATTGTTCACTGGTCTCTCAGGAGGAGGACAATGTATCCTCTCCCTTCTCCTCTCCTGCCTTCTCAGAAGCTTTTCTCTGGGTTTCTCCTTTGGCCCTACATGAACTCCAGGGGCCATTTTTAAAATTTATTTTATTTATTTATGTGTATGAATGTATTGTCTGCGTGTAGGTTTGTGCACCAGTGTTGTGCAATGCCGCAGAGGTCAGAAGAGGGCGTCGGATTCCCCTAGAACTGGAGTTCTCCTGGACTTAGAGTTACAGACGGTTCTCAGCCACCATGTGGGAGCTGGGGATCGAACCCGGGTCCTCTGCAAGAGCAGTCGGTGCTCTTAATACTCTTAACCACTAGGCCATCTCTCCAGCCCCTCCAGGGGTCCTTTAATATGCTCCTTTAATATGCTCCTTTAATCTTACCTATGAATTGCTTGAGAACTGGCAGGTTGCTATTCATCTTAGGTCGTTCACAAAGTACATTGCAGTGTTTATTTTTATTACATAACAGGTGTTTAATTGAGGCATGTTTAACATTTAATTTAATCATCCATTAGAAAGTCTTAAGAAAATTATGTAAGAGGGATGAAACTAACTTAGGACATTCAATAAGAATGAGACCAACCAACTCTTAGTCTCATCTGGAGCTCTTATGTAGATGAGTTCTTTCTTTGAAAAGAAAGATGAATTGGGAAAACTGGGGTGGCCCCTGTTACTCTATCATTCTCTGAGCATTGCTGCTTCTCTGTAGGTTTTATTGACTTCATCGTGGAGCCTACCTTCACTGTGCTCACGGACATGACTGAAAAGATTGTGAGTCCACTAATGGATGAAACCTCCCAAACTGGTGGGACAGGACAGAGGCGCTCCAGGTCAGTGAGGGTGTTTGAGAGCTGGATGGGGTCCAGTCTGTTCATGGGGATAGAATTCTCCTCTTGGGAGGATGTATGGTATCTTACAGTTAGTGCACGTTCCCTGCTTCTTACAAGCAAGCTAACATCCTTCGTCCTTTCTTCAGAGGATTTAGAATGACAGTGCATTCTCTAGACTGGCCCATGAGAGGTGGCCAAAGGCCATATGGGGCCTGCCAAGTACCAGGTGTCTCCCATCCTCTCTAGCCTTTGCTTACAGCAGTATCCATCACTATACTTTTGTCTGTTGTACCCAGACGGTCTTTGTTCCTAATTTTGTGAAAAGAAAATGCTACTGACTTGAGTTACTACAAGAAATGAAACTGACATTCATTTCTAAGTTCAGGAGGAAAATGGAGTCTGGATTAAAAATATCTCAACCTAAATATTTTCAATTGCCTCTGCCACAGCATGACCACATCAAGTGTAGAATAGTACAGAGGGCAGGCTCAAGAGCCAGAGTGCAGTGTTGAAATCCTGGCTCCATCCCTTTTTACCTGTGTAGCCTCAGACAATTTACCTTGGTGTCCTACTTTTTTGCTGTAATAAAACACCTTGACAAAAGCAACTTTAAAAGAGAAAGGACTTATTCAGTTTACAATACCACGTTACAGGGCAGAAAAGGCAGGAACTGGAAGCAGCTAATTGTATCCACAGTTAACAGCCGCGAGAGAATTAACGCACACATTAACTCAGCTCATTTTCTCTTCTTTCATAAAGTCCAAGACCCAAACCCATGGAAGGGTGCCACCTACGATGGGCTGGGTCTTCCCACGTTAATTATCATAACCAAAATGTTCTCCCACAGAAACGCCCACTGGCCAACCTGATCTAAATAACCCATCTAGATTCTCTCTCCAGATGATTATAGGTTGTGTCAAGTTGGCTGAAATGCCCTCTGCTATCCCTTCCTTATTGTTTATTGAATCGGATACCTTTAGCTACATAGCACCATGAGATGCTTCTTTAGAAGGATGCTAGATTCTGATATTTGCAACATATCCCATGCTGAAAGCACAAAGTAGTATTTATTTTAAAATCAGATCCTTTGCTTGACCTAGTTGTCCACAATTTCTAAGTGGTCAGTGCCCCTTCACCATCTCAAAGAAACATAAGGGGGTGATCACTTATCCTGGTCTTAGGGGACTGAGATTAGAGGGATCCTGAGGGCCAGTGCAATGGCTCGGTGGGTAAAGGTGCTTGCCACCAAACCCGACAATCCAAGCACATCCCTGCGACCCACATGGGGGAGGAGAACCAACTTTTGAAGATTGTTCTCCGTTCCCACACATGTGTCATGGCATGCATGCACTAGATAGATAGATAGATAGATAGATAGATAGATAGATAGATAGATAGACAGACAGACAGATAGATAGATAGACAGATGATTGATAGCTAGATCCCATAAAGTTAGAGGCCTCCACATCCAGGAGGAGGGTGGAGAGCTGGGGACAAAGAGGAATAATTTGCTGGGTAACTTGGAAAAGTAGTCTGTGTGGTTACAGGTGGGTACACTGTGAACAAACAAAAATAGACTTCAAGGGCCTGGAGAGATAGCTCAGCATTTAAAAGTACTTGCTGCTGTTGCACAGGACCCAGGTTCAGGTCACAGCTCCTGTAACTCCAGCCGTAGGGGATCCAACACTCTCTTTGGCTTCTGCAGGCATGAAACACACACACATACATACAGGCAAAGCAGTCATACACATTTTTTTTAAAATGCCAAGTTTAAATTTTTCTAATTTCAGACAGAACAGAAAAATTAATGCCAGGGGAGTCTAGTTATAAAAAGAGAAAGCCCAGTCATTGCTGAAGGAATATTGAAGCTTGGGAAAGTTCAATGTTAACATTTTTTTTCTCCTGAAATTTAGAAGTTTTTACATATCCCACATAGAAACTGAAATCAGCACAAACTTCAGGGCCTATGATGTTCACAGCAGCGACATGATGGGACCGCTCTTATTAAGGGCTTTCTCATTGCTGCTTGTGTTCTGAAGCCACTAAAACTCTTCTCTGGTATGATGTTTTTCTTCTCCAGTTTGAACAACATCAACTCCTCAGATGTAAAGCGTTCAGGTGTCAAGAGCTCTGGATCAGAAGGAAGTGCCCCCATCAACAATTCTGTCATCCCCATGGACTATAAGAACTTTAAGGCTACTTGGACTGAGGTGGTACACATCAATCGGGAGCGATGGAGGGCCAAGGTACCCAAAGGTAATAAGCTGTTCAGGAAGAATCTTGTAGAATTGTCCAAAGCAACTCGATTTCCATTCGTAGAATGAGCACTGCCTTCTGTGGTTTATAGGCTTTGGAGGTAAAGCACAGCTGCGTAGGAGGCAGCAGGGTCTGAGTGTTGGGTCTCCCATTGCTAATTAGTCTATGAAACACTTACATGTAGTAGAATGTGACGGGCATCCAAGCCTCTTGGCATTGTGCCTTCTTTGTAATATGTCTGGACTCCTATTCCTGCTTTGAAGTTCTGCAGAGCCTGGGGTTAGTATTTCTTGGTTTCTGCTAGATCACCTCGTTCTTTTTATTTCATGTCAGATGCCAAGACTGTAAGGCTGCTCTGCCTTCCTTGACCTAAGCCTGCTTTTACTTAGTCATTACCCACCTGGCCTGCTGCATTAGGGTATGAGGAGCTTGCATTTCATTACAGGAATTTCAATCTTCTGTTTAAATTCATGATTTTCCTTCGTCATTACTCCATTTGTAAGTAAACAAAAATCCTTGAAGCAAACATCATCACAGTTCAAATAAAAATGTTGTGACTCCAGCCACCCAGAAAAAGATGGATTTTGGAGATCCCTGAAAGCTTGAGTTCTTTTTTTTCTTCATTCATTTAAAATTTTTTTTTATTTAAGTTTTGTGCATTTCATACATCATTTCTCAGTCCAATTTAGACTCATTCCCCTTTCCATGCCCCCCACCCCCACCTGAGTTCATGCATTCTGCCATGCATGTCTTATCTCTTTTTCTGAATCTTTTTAAAGTTTTTCTATGCAGAGGTTTATTGTTTGGGGCAGAAATTTACTGTTTTAGTCAGTTCTTTGTCCCAGTCCTTTTGTTGTTGTTCCCTCCAATTTGTATTGCTCCAAACGATGCATCTCTATATATGTCACACATATACCATAATTATGACGTCTGAAAATAAGCTGTATGTTAATTCCAAATCATATTTAGGAATTCACATTTTTCCCTTTTAATTTTATATTACTCTAAAATATGCATACATACTATCCATCCATACATCAAAGTTAGAGTCTGAAAATAAGTGGTAGGTTACTTTTAGAGCCCATTAAAGTAGTCACATTATAAGAGCACAGTTGCTTTCAGATAAAAAAAAATATTATTAACATTGCTCAGTTTGCCTTACAACTAGGTATTTGGTGCTAGCATCCACAAATGAGGGATAACATTCATCATTTGTTTTTCTGGGACTGTTACTTCACTTAGCATAATGGCTTCCAGTTCCATCCATTTACCTGAAAAGTTCATAATGTCATTTTTCTTTACCACTGCATAGAATTCTATTGTGTAGATGTACTACATTTTCTTTATCCACTCATTGGTTGAGGGGCACTTGGGTTGCTTCCAGCTCTTCACTATTGTGAAGAGAACTGGAATAAACATGGATGTGCATGTATCTCTGCAGTAAAATGAATCTTGTGGGTATATACCCAGGAGTGGTATGGCTGGGTCACGTGGCATGCTCATATTGAGTCTTTTAAGGGTTCTCCACACTGCCTTCCATAGTGGTTGTTTACATTCCCACCAACAGTGGATAAGTGTTCTTCTTTCCCCACAACCTCTCCAGCATTTGATGTCTTTTGTTTTCTTAATCTTAGCCAGTCTTATTGGAGTAAGATGATATTTTAAAGTGGTTTTGATTTGCATTTCCTTAATCTTTAGTGATGTTGAACACTTTTAAGATGTTTCTCAGCCCTCTTTACTTCCTCACTTATGAAATCTCTGTTCAGCTCTTTACTCCATCTTTTGAATGAATCATTTGTTTTCTCACTCCTTTGTTTTTTTGAGTAGTTTATATATTCTGGATATTAATGCTCTGTCAGATGTATCACTGGTGAAGTTCCCTCCTACTCTGTGGTTTTCTCTTCATTGATATATTTTTCTTTCACTGTAGAGAAGCTTTTGAGTTTAATGAGGTCCCTCTTGTCAATTGTTGACCTTATATTTTGTGCAGCTGCTGTCTGATTTAAGAAATGAAACCACTCCCTAACTGTAAACTAGAGCCAGTTGTTAGAGTGGTAATTTCCTATAAAACAGGCATAACGTATTAACTGATTGATAGGCATAGGAACTGTGAAAGGATATTTCTCTATCTAGAGCCAAATTCAATAGTAAAGTGTTTATAAGTTGTGTAATTAAGCAAAATATATTACTACAGGAAAGCTCTGACATCAGCAATGAATTATTCTGCCTAGGAGATATTGGCTAGGGGATTCAAACCCGCCCCCCCCCCAAATTATAAAGGCCTTTTGCCTATAAGTGGGATATATGCAAGGAAAAAGGCAGTAAGTCCCTGTTGTCGAAGACCTGGTGTGAGCATGAAAAATGTTATGAGACGCCACTTGCTAACGTACAACTGGCCTCTGAAATGCTAGAGAGCGTTACCAAAGGCCACTAAAGCAATACAGCAAAATATTGGTCTCCCTGAGACAAGCAAGACTCCTCCGTCAATATCAGCTACACCTCAACAGCCTGGAGATACTGTGCAACAGTGGCAGCCAAGTGTCTATATGTATCCCAAATCTATTTGGCTATTAGCTCTCTCCTTGGAGGAATAACTCACAGCAGATGCCACAAGCTTATGTCCTCTAGTGGTTAGGCAATGTTATAAGCCACAATAAGAACTTGTCACCCTTTATAGAGAAACCACAGTTTGCGGATTAGCATACCATCCAAGCATCTGTGTCTATGCTCACAGCTTAGCTTGACATAATAAGTGGTACTGCTTAAATGCCTGTACATCCAATAGCTTGAGCTTTGTTAGTATGACTAAAAAGGGTATCACTGGGAAAGCTGTCAGTCCATGAAGGGAAACAAACTGAACAGACTGGAGTCCAAAATGACAACTCCAAAGAAATTAGACTGTTTTCTTCTCACCCACTTGTGCCCCTTTCCCAAAGCCCAGGGAACAAACTGCGGAAGAGGAGGCATGGTAGATTGTAAGGGCTGTGGAGAGATAGGGGTGAATCATGAGACTACGGGAATATAGTCTGGACTCCTGATTGATCAACATGCCTGTGCATACAAGCTTCTCCAACTGGACTATGGGAACCTTGGGTTGTTCAAAATTTGGACATAGATATTTGCAAAATGCACCAATTACCTAATTGTATGACATACTGAGTAGCATCAATGTTATCTGCAAACAACTGTGTCATCATATTGTAGAATCCCTTAAAAATAAAAATAAATAAAAACAACAAAAAAAAGAAAACTTTTCCTATGCCTATGTCTTGTAGGCTGCTGCCAACCTTTTCCTCTATCACCTTCAGAGTTTTGGGTTTCGCATTGAGGTCCTTGATCCATTTGGAGTTGATTTTTGTTTAGGGTGAGAGGTAGGGTATTAATTTTATTCTTCTACAAGTGATGATCCAGTTTTTCCAACACCATTTGCTGAAGATGCTGTCTTTCCTCCATTGAGTCTTCTTGGCCCCTTTGTCATTAAGAGGTGGCTGAAATTGTATGTGCTGAAGATTGGATCTTTAGTTTTGTTCCATTGATCTATGGGTTTGTTTTTGTGCCAGTACCAGGTTGTTTCTATGACTATAATCCTGTAATATTGTTTGAAATCTGGTACAGTGATTTCCCCCTGTATTGCTCTTTTCACTCAAGGTTGCTTTGGCTGTTAGGTGTCTTTTGTTTTTCCATATGAACTTAAGGATGTTTTTTCCAAGTCAGTGAAGAAACTCATAGGGATTTTAACTGGAATTGAATTGAATGTGTATATTAATTTGCATAGAATTGACATTTTTACTATATTAATTTTTCCAGTCCATGAGCATGGGAGGTCTTTCCATCTTTTGATGTCTTCTTCAATCTCCTTCTTCAGGGGTTTAAAATTGTTGTTGTAGAGGTCTTTGGTGCCTTGGTTAGGTTTGTTTGTTTGTTTGTTTGTCTTTTCGAGACAGGGTCTCCCTGTAGCCCCAGCTGCCCTGGAACTCACTCTGTAGACCAGGCTGGACATGAACTCACAAAGATCCGCCTGCCTCTGCCTCCTGAGTGCTAGGATTAAAGGTGTGTGCCACCACGCCTGGCTAGGTTTGTTTGTATGTATTTTTGAGGCTATTGTGAGTGGGAAGATCTCCTTATATTCCTTCTCCACTTGCTTGTTGTTGGTGTAAAAAAGGCTAATGATTTTTCTAGGTTGATTTTGTATCCCACTGAGTTTACTGAAACTCTTAATCATTTCTAGGAATTTTCTGGTGGAGTTTTTAGCATCTCAGAGGTAAACTATCGTATAGTCTGCGAAAAGGGATAGCTTGACTTCTTCTTTTCCAATTAGTACTCCTTTAGTTTCTCTTTCTTGTCTTATTGCCATTGCAAGCATTTCAAGCACTATATTGAAGAAGAGTGGCTATAGGGGGCAGCTTTGCCAGGTTCCTGCCTTTAAGGGGAATGTGTCTAACTTTCCTCCATTTAGGATGATGCTGGCATTGGGTTCGTTGTATATGGCTTTGATTATGTTGAGGCATGTTCTCTCCAGTCCAATTCCCTCTAGGACTTTAAACATGAAGGGATGCTGGATTTTGTTGAAGGCTTTTTCTGCATCAATTGATTTTACATGTTTATTTGTATCACTCAGCACATCCTTTATGATCAGCACTTACAATGTGAGCATACTGTGTTGTAGGGAGAGAGGCATCATGCACAGAGATGGAAGAGGGGAATCTGTGATGCCAGATAACAGGGAGGGACACTGATGTGAACAGCTCTTGGGGCTCAGTGAAGGGACTCATTTCCTGGGCTTTGCAGAACTGAACCTTCAGCAGTACTCAGTGTTTGTGTGCCTACTAATTTTCAGGCTCAGTGCCCAGAGTCAAGGGGATGGAGAGGAGTGATAGACATCCTCATCCTCAAGGTTCACAGTATTGTGTCAAAGGATGAGGAGCATTATGTTAGAGTTTGATACAGAAGATTAGTAAGTATCCAAAAAGTTGCAGGGCATGGTGCCCCATGCCTTCAATCCCAGCACTTGAGAGGCAGAGACAGGCAGATCTCTGGGAAATCAAAGCCAACCTGTTCTACAGAGTGAGTTCCAGGCCAGCTGGGGCTCCAGGGAGAGAGACTCTGTCTCAACAAAGACCAAAAAACAAAAAAAGTGTTCAGTCAAGACCTGTGCTTCCCACCATCTTCAGAGAAATCATTTCTCTGAGAAACCAAGGATGTAGCCCCTACAGTGTCACTGTCAGCACATGTGGATAGCAGGTAGGGTGCTGGATGTCTTTAGGCATTTTTTGTTTCTCTAACCAAATAGTGGCTACTCAGTAATTTATGAAGAATAATTTATTCAGTTCCTAGTTCCGGAGGATGGAAAAATCCAAGGCCCTGCTGTTGGCATCTGAGGAAGGCACATTTATTTCATGTGTGCAAACATCGTTTTTCTTCCTATAATACCACCAATGCCATTATGGAGGCCCTGCCTTCATGATGTGACCCAATTCTCACTACCTCCCTAAGACCCTGCTCCAAATTTACATGTAAATTTAAGGATTGAGTTTTCAAGACATGAACTCCAGGTGACACAACATACTATGTAGCCATCAGGGTGGGGGCCAAGCATCCTTATAGTTAGATTTGTCCAAAGGCCAAACACTGACTTGCCTGCAAAATTGTATCCAAATGACTGTTTGTTTCAGGTGAAGGATTTGGATTTATGATGTTCTTAGGACACTATTGGAGCCATATCATTTTGGGACAGATGTCGCACCCTGAGCTATGCAGGGAGCCAGCACCCCTTCCATATTTTAAGCCTAGTAAGCTCTCAGGGTCCATTCAAATGCTTTAAACATTTAAATTCTCCCTACTGACAGGCATTGCAAGCAGCAATGGCAGCTACTGCATCATCTCAAAAGAAGCACTGTCTCAAAATCAATTACATTCATTATACTTGAAAATCCCATTTCTGACAACACACAATTTAAATAGGTACTTCAAAATAATTTGTTTGCAATTATCTTGGTTACTGAAAGTACCTTCAGAAACCAATCACTTGAGAAAGCATTAGATGGTTCTTTTCCAAGTGAAAACTGGCCGTTTCAAAAGGGCAGATAAACACCTCATAATTTAAAAATGCCCTAGCTATGCAAGTAGAGATGCGGATAAGCTATTTTAAGAAGCATGAAAGGTCCTTGCTCCTAAGCCTGTTTGAGGCATCGGGGAAGACAGTAGGTAGCCAAAATTTGAAGGATAGTGGGTTGATGTGAGGACATTAGAAATGGGAATGGAGGGTCAGGGACTGTGGAGATAATGTAGTTGGTGAAGTGCTTGTAAAAATATAACTACATGGTGACATGTATGTGTAACTCCAGTGCTGGAGAAATAGAGAGGTCGACCCTTGAGGCTCGTTGTTAACCAGCCATTTGGAGAGCTATAAGCCAGAGAGATAATGTCTCAAAAGAAAAAAAAGAAGCCAAGGTGGTGGCACCTGAAGAATGACACCCACCAAGGTTGATGACTAGTCTCCAAATGCTCCTACACATACATGCATGCACGCATGCACACACACATATGTGCATGCACACACACATACACACATACATACACAATAAAGGGAGTAGATGAGAAGCGAAAGGACCCAGGTAAAACCCTCAGTTATAGATATCTTAAGGGTTGCATAGTTGGTTATGGGACCATGTTTTGTTAATAAAAAAAAAGGAGACTTGAAGCCTGACATAAAAAGTTTCATTCAATGAGATTCTTCAGAGATCTCCCAAGACCAGCTGAAGCTCAGGAAGGCAGGTAGGAACTGGGTACTTCAGCAAGGCTGATGGTTGATTGACTTAATCTAGTTAATACAGTTGTCTTTGGCTTAATTGGCTTTTGTGGCTGTGGTGGCAGAGTTATCCTCCCAGCTGGTATAAAAGGTAGGGTTGTGTGAGTCTTGAGATCTGAGATCTCCCAAGACCAGCTGAAGCGCAGGTACTGGGGCGCTGGCTAAAGAGCACCCCCGATCCCGCCAACTGGGATTACAAAGGCATCTGAGGGAGGAAAGCAAAGCAAGCCTTCAACACAGTGAAGAGGCATTTGGAACTCACATTGGAATACAGGCAAGGAGAAGCTCATATGCCAGGAACACGAAGAAGAGACAATACAGGAGAGAGGCAGGATAATCCTGCACCAAGTTCTACCAACCCTATGGAAGATTACTACAGTGGGATCCCCCTGGGGATGGCCCAGGACACAGATATCAGAAACACAATTGTGAACATACTTAAAGAACTACAAGATTATAAAAAGCAAATCAAAGAACTAAGAAAAGAGAATGAAGAACTCAAGAAGGACCTAGAGAGAGAGAATGACAAACTCCAGAAGGAAGTAGAAACACTGAAAAGATCCCATGCTGAAAAAGATAAGGAAACCAACCAGCGAAGCAAAAAGCTACAGAAGCGGTGAAAGCTCCAAAGGAAGTAGAAATACTAAAGAAATCAGAAGAAGAAATGAGAAAGGAAAATCAAACATTCATCCAATCAAGAGGAAAGGAATGGAAAAAGCCTCAGAAGCAGAATGGAGGAAGCAGAACAAAGAATATCAGACCTGGAAGATAACACACGAACACTAAAAACCTCAAGTAAAGATTATGAAAATTTAAAAATACACAAAAGTGGAACAACCAGGCACTGTGGGACACTATGAAAAGATCAAACCTCCACATCATAGGAATAGAAGAGGAGAAGAACCCAAGAGAATAGTATTGATCAGATTTCAACAGAATAATAGATGAAAATTTCCCCAAACTGAAAAAAAAATACAAATACAAGAAGCACATAGAACTCCAAACAGACCAGATCAGAAAAGAAATTCTGTACACCACATCATAGTTAAAATGCTAGACACCCAAAACAAAGACAAAATCCTTAAAGCCACAAGAAAAAACAACAAGTGACCTATAAGGGGAAACCTATCAGAATTACAACTGACTTCTCAGTGCAGCTATGAAAGCAAGAAGAAACTTGAGCAAAGCATTCCCAGTGCTAAAGGACAATAGATGCCAACCAGGTATAGTAATACCCAGCAAAAGGTCAATTATAGTTGAAGGAAGAGAGAAAAATCTTCCATGACATAAACAAGATGAAAGAATACATGTCCGGAAAACCAACCCTTCAAGAGAATACTTGAAGCAATTCAAAGGACAGAAGAAAGGAGCAACCATCCCCAGGCACCTAGAAAGAGAAATCAATAAAAGCATAACTGGCAGAAGTAGAAACCTAAACCAAAACCACAAATGGATATAAGCAAAAAGAAGCAACACAAACCTATCAGTCATAACCTTAAATTTAATGGACTAAATTCCCCAATCAAAAGACATAGACTGGGAGATTGGATTAGAAAACAGAATCCATGATCTGCCTATAAGAAACACATCTTACCATTCAAGGACAGGCACCACCTTAAAGTGAAAAGATGGAAAAAAATAGTTCTAAGCAAATGGTACCAAAAAGAAAGCAGGTG
This sequence comes from Rhizomys pruinosus, assembly GCA_009823505.1. Taxonomy (NCBI): domain Eukaryota; kingdom Metazoa; phylum Chordata; class Mammalia; order Rodentia; family Spalacidae; genus Rhizomys; species Rhizomys pruinosus. The sequence continues at coordinate 2,888,056 of VZQC01008065.1, read as the reverse complement.
TTGCTATTTTAATATCAGACAAAATATAGATTCAAAGTAAAAGAAATCAGAAGAGATAAATAAGGCCATTACATTTTTCTCAAAGGAACAATTCACCGAGAAGATTTCACAATTATGAATATATATGCACCAAACTCTCGTGCACCAAACTTTATAAAGACAATTCTCCAGGACCACAAGTCACACACTTACCACAGAACACTCATAGTAGGGGACTTCAATACCCCTGAGTCCTTTGGACAGATCAACAGGACAAAGAATAAACAGAGAGACATCTGAACTGAAAGATATGATACACCAAATGGACCTCATAGACCTCTACTGATATTCCACCCTAACACCAGAGAATACACTTTCTAAACTCACACCCACCCACGGAACATTTCCTTCAAAATCACCAAATACGTGGACACAGAAGAAAACCTCCACAAATAAAAAGATTGAAATAATTTCATACATTCTATCAGACCACAGTGCAATAAAGCTCAACATCAACACACAGGATAAGCCCTACTGCCTACAAGAACACATGGAGACTAAACAACACACTCTTGAATAATGAATGGGTCAAGGAAGAGATAAAGAAAGAAATAAAAGCATTCCTGGAACTGAATGACAATGACAATACAACACAACAAAACCTATGGGATACCTTAAAAGCAGTCCTAAGAGGGAAGTTTATAGCCCTGGGTGCCTACATTAGAAAAACAGAAAGAGCACAAGTGAATGATCTAACACTACAGCTAAAAGCACTTGAGAGGCAACAACAGATGAACCCTAAATGCAACAGACAGGAAGAAATAACAAAAATCAGAGCAGAAATCAATGAAATAGAAAAAACAATACAAAAAAATCAATGAATCCAAAAGTTGGTTCTTTGAAAGAATAAACAAGATAGACAGACCTCTAGCCCAGTTAACCAAAAGAAAGAAGGAACAACTCCAAATCAATACAATCTGTGATGAAAGGGGAAATATCACAACAGACTGTCACCACTCCTCTTCAATATAGTGCTTGAAACACTTGCTAGAGCAATAAGGCAAGAAAAGGAAATTAAAGGGGTACTAATTGGAAAAGAGGAAGTCAAGCTATCCCTATTTGCCAATGATATGATTGTTTACTAAAGGGATGCTAAAAACTCCACCAGAAAACTCCTAGTAACGATTAACAGCTTCAGTCAAGTGGCAGCCTACAAAATTAACCTAAAAAAATCAATGGCCTTTCGTTACACCAACAACAAGCAACTGGAGAAAGAATTCAAGGAGACCTTCCCACTCACAATAGCCTCAAAAACTATAAAATACCTAGGAACAAACCTAACCAAAGACAACAAAGATCTCTACAACAAAAGTTTTAAACCTTAAAGAAATTGAAGAAGACATCAGAAGATTGAAAAATCTCCCATGCTCATGGATTGGGAAAATTAACATTGTAAAAATGTCCATTCTACTGAAACTCTTGTATAGATTTAATGCAATCCCAATAAAAATCCCCAAGAGTTTCTTCACAGGCTTGGGAAAAAAGTCCTTAAATTCATTTGGAAAAACAAAAGACCCGGAATAGCCAAAACAACCCTGACTGAAAAGAGCTACACAGGAGGGATCTCTATACCAGAATTCAAATTATACTACAGGACTATAGTCATAAAAACAGCCTGGTACTGGCACAAAACAGACCTGTTGACCAGTGGAACAAAACTGAAGATCCAAACCAAATTGGTTTGATTGGATCCTCAATCAAAATTGTATGAGCACATACAATTTCAGACATCTCATATTTGACAAGGGGGCCAAGAAGACACAATAGAGAAAAGACAGCATCTTCAGCAAATGGTGTTGGCAAAACTGGATCACCACTTGTAGAAGAATGAAATTAAATCCCTACTTCTCACCCTGTACAAAAGTCAACTCCAGATGGATCAAAGACCTCAACGTGTAACCCCAAACGCTGAAGGTGATAGAAGAAAAAGTTGTCAGCAGACTACAAGACATAGGCATAGGAAAAGACTTCCTAAATCAGACAGCAGCTGCACAAGAAATAAGGTCGACAATTGACAAATGGGACCTCATTAAACTCAAAAGCTTCTGTACATCAAAAGAAACAATCAAGGAAGTGAAGAGAAATCCCACAGAGTGGGAGGAAACCTTCACCGCAGAAACATCTGACAAAGCATTGATTTCCAGAATATATAAACTACTCAAGAAACAAAGAAGAAAGAAAACAAATGACCCACTCAATAGATGGAGCAAAGAGCTGAACAGAGACTTTCCAAGTGAGGAATTAGAGATAGCTGAGAAACACCTTAAGAAGTGTTCAACATCACTAATCATTAAGGAAATGCAAATCAAAACCACTTTAAGATATCATCTTACTCCAATAAGCCTGGCTAGGATCAAGAAAAGAAATGATACCAAGTGCTGGAGAGGTTTTGGGGAAAGGGGAACACTCATCCACTGCTGGTGGGAGTGTAAACTCATACAGCCACTACGGAAAGCAGTGTGGAGAACCCTTGGAAGACTTGGAATGAACTTGCCACCTGGCCCAGCCATACCACTCCTAGGCATGTACCCTCAAGACTTACCCACTACAGAGATACATGCACAGCCATGTTTATTTCAGCTCTCTTCACAATAGCAAGGAGCTGGAACCAACCCAAATGCCCCTCAAGTGATGAGTGGATAGAGAAAATGTGGTACATCTACACAATGGAGTTCTATGCAGCTGTAAAGAAAGATGACATCATGAGCTTTGCAGGAAAATGGCTGGAGCTAGAGGACATTATGCTGAGTGAAGTAACACAGTCCCAGAAAAACAAATGAAGAATGGTATCCCTCATCTGTGGATGCTAGTGCCAATCACCTAGTTGTAAGTATTTCTTGTGCAGGGCCCCTTGAGCTTTTGTCCAAGCAGTTGGGAGTGATGCATATTGGAAACAACAACAACAGAAAGGACTGCATCAAATAACTGAAACAGTGAACTTCTGCTCAAAACAGTCAACTTCCACATGGAGAATATTGAGAAAGACTGAGAAAGAGATGAAAAGCATGTTTGGCAAAACACACGAGCTCTGGTGGGGTTGGGGGACACGGGTCTAGATTTGATAAAATGTATATGTATATATATATAAATAAATTAAAAAAAGAGATTCTTCAAGGCTCCATTTTAGGCATGATAACATGATAATTCATGTTTCAGAGTCGGTGCAAAGGACAGAGTAACATTTCTAATGCATTAAGTATGCAGCCAGCCATGGTTAGAGCTCCAGTGATGGGGGTTATTTAAATATATTGGAAAATATGGGTAGCTGCTGTATGGCAAGGTTAAGACACTGACAGTGAAAATACCAACTCAGTTCACACTTCCCAACACTTTTCATCCCTGAGAAGTGTGCTTTACTGATCAACTGCTCTGAAGGAGAGACCCAGTTTGCATCTTCCAGTGTTGATGGGCTGAGGAGATAATCCCTGATCTTCCAGTGCTGATGGGCTGAGGAGACAATCCTGATCTTCCAGTGTTGATGGGCTGAGGAGACAATCCCTGGCTATTTTTCTCCTGCCTTTTTAAACATCAAAGGAACTGAATTTTGAGACAGTCTGCTTTCCCTGGGACTTAGACATATATTGTTAGGGAAAGGGGTTGGATTTAAATTCTAGGTTTTGTTATCCAACCTGAATTACAGTGGCATGCAGAACAGAATTCATAGTTGTTAGAGAAGATTAAATCAATATTTTTTGTAGTTTTCTGGGTGAAATATCATTATGTCCACCCCCAAATTTGTGAGCATAACAGTTGTTTGTTAATTTCCAACTATTATGTAGTTCTTTTTACATACTCATTCTCTGGTATAGGACTGATATCGTTAGATTAAAAACGTTGAAATATTTAAAATATATATGAAGAAAAAACCCAAGATGTTTACTGCCCTGTGAAGAAACAGGGAACTTCTGCTAAAATTCAGAAGCCATTCTAATTTCTCCTAGATGTACATTTGTAGAAACAAGGTTCATAGCACAATGCTACCTTGCATCCTTCTTTGTTTCCCGTCTTGGGGGTTTTGTCCTGATGCTGCATATTCTGATGTTGTGGTGTCTGGATACAATCGCTGAGCATTAGCATTCCCATTCATTACTGCATGTAATAATGTTACAAACATGAAAGTTCAAAGGTCTTTATGGAATTCTTCTGTTAATGGAAGCAAACTTTTAAATCTCTCCATTGCTGTTCTCAGGGAACCTGTGGTATCAGTGTGGGGATGGGGTGAAGAAGCCACCAGCTGCTTCTCCTGGGAGATGGAGCTAAAGCGCAAAGCTTCAGCTGGCTGTCGGTCCTGATCCAAGCTTTTGGTCTTGGGTATCGGCCACTGCCCTTCTATGCTGGAACAAACCCTGCCTGTTGGGGATCCACACCCCCAGGCCACACAGACTAGTGGCTAGCTACAGGCCCCTGTCCAGTCAAAACCAGCTAGCCAACCCAACACACAGTTCCCAGGCTGGTGGCCTGCAGAGCTACCCCTTTCCAGCCAAAACCCCGAGCCCTGCACCAAAAGGGCCTAATTCACGCCCACAAAATTAATGAATTTGGGGACTCTCCAAATGATGGTGAAAGGGAAAATCCATTTATTTGTCCACAGCATTCTGTTTTTATGCCCAGAGTGACATCATATCTCAGGGTCTGGTTGCCGACCCCCTGCTTCATGTTCTGTCTGCTAATGTGGGCAAATCCAGCCCAAGGCCAGGTTTCAGTGTAAACAGTCAAGCACGAAGAAGCCACAGGTGGCTGCCTTTTTACCTATGCTTCATATCAGATTTCTTTCTGGACTTTCAACTTTTTAGTGTTAATTTCTATGTTTAGGAACATGAGTATTTTCTTTGCTTTATCTCTACCCTCCCAGTCCCCCATCAACTCCTCCCAGGCTGGACTTCTTTTAATCAGGTTTTCTCTCTCACATGGAAATGTGGTGAAACTGCCTATTTCTCTTTGTGGTTCCCGTCCTCATTCTCCCCATTAGGATATCTACATTTTTATTATTGATTCATACTGATTTTTATATATTAAGGATACTAGTTTAGTTGTCAAAATACCTTTCAGTTTGTACACAGCTCCAGCTGTGAACATTAACTTTGCTGACAGTGTCTTCTTGTGTCTCCTACTTTTATGCCCTACAAATTTAAGGATTTTTATTGAATAGTGAGTTTCTATGTGTGAACATGGAATGATATTCATTGATATTCCTTTGTAAATGCTGAGAAATTCAATTACTTTGTGATTACTGTTTTGAACTCAGTTTTTGTTGAATAATATGGAAGTCTCAATTTGATTAGAAATCCCATGTTATTTATTCTATAATCAGCTTAATTTTGTACATTATTTTTAAATATTTGCCTTATTTTACCTTTAGTTTAATATTTCTATTTAACAACAAGATTTATAGTTACATTATACATTATCAACATATTTTCCTTGTTTTGAGGTTTTTTTTTTTAAGATTTTAATTTTAGCCCAGCATGGTGGTACACACCTTTAATCCTAGCACTTGGGAGGCAGAGGCAGGTGGATCTCTGTGAGTTCAAGGCCAGCCTTGTCTACAGAATGAGCTCCAGGCCAGCTGGGACTAAAGGGAGACACTGTCTCAAAAATAACAAAAAAAAAGAATTTTATTTTATGTGTATTTGGATATAGGTACCCCTGTATATGCAATGCCTGATGAGGTCAGAAGAGGGCATCAGATCCCCTGATATGGGAGTTACTGACAGTTAGCCACTATGTAGGTTCTAAGAACTAAACCCCAGTCCTCTGCAAGAGCAGCTAAAGCTCTTAACTGCTGAGCCATCTCTCCAGCCCCCTGACTTTGAGTTTTTAATATTGATTGAAATTTTCAGTCAGGTAGCATACATATTTAACTAAAACTCTTCAGAAGTTGCTGTAGGAGCACCTTCTAAGATTTTAGGGATGCCTGTAACTGACTTTCTTTTGTTTCTGTATGGGAAATAATTGAGTGTCTAATATGTTTACTTTGGTCAGGATCTTCTTAAGAAGTCTCTTGTCTCATTTCTTCTGTCTCTATCCATGTCTCTGTCTCTCTAGATTGCTCTCATTCTCTCTCAGTCTCTCTCAAAGTTCAAGTTAGATCAGGACCACTTTCCACTAAGGAACCTATAGAATCATTATGTACAAAGGTAAATTAAGTGCATTTTTGAGACTGTATAAACATCCAGTGGGGTAGACCCACATGTCTGTGTGAGAAACATAATCTCTAGATCCTTTGAGATCTGCCCTACCCTGTAGCTGCTTGCTTTTGGCTGTTCCCATAATAAGTCACATCAACACAGATAGTTTGAAATGGGAGCAAAAGGAGACAGACTCTGAAGTTTGTGATCTGGAAGCTCAGGAACTCCAAGGAGTCTAAACTTAAGATCTGATGGCCTCTCTGGAGCCTGCTATTCGGACATCAACCATGCTTTCACCTAACGCTTCTCATTATAGAACAATATTATCTATGCTGAGAATCTCACCCTAAGACTCTAACAGAGTTTTTGATTGCAGTGGAAAATAAACCAACCTTCCATTGATATAATTTCTTCTTACATGTGTTTTGTGGACCTACCTATCTTGAGTGATGCCTCATTGTCCATCCCATAGCTGATCATATTTACAGAAGCCTGAGGTAGAAGGTAATTAGACAAACCAGAGTGCTGCAGGCCAGCACTAGAAGGCACTGGAAGGTTGAAAGGAACTACAGTGTGAGGCAGGCTGATATCTGATTTGATAATGTCATGGGTGCTACCATTCATTAATTTAAACTAACTGCATCTTGTCAACTGCGCTTGAGCAAAACCAGATCTCCTTCTGAAAAGTGCTCCTCACAGTTTGTTTCCTTTTCTTTTTATGAAGTCTTCCATGGAAAATGGTCTGACTTGGTTGTCAGATGAATTTTTCTTGTGAACACAGTAGTTTATGGTCTTTCATAGAAAACCATAATTTAACACCTTCAATTTTAATTAAAATTATTTTGAGTGTTGAAAGTTTGCCATTATTCAGTAACAATGCTGTGAAGGCAGACATAACTAATCTTCTCTGATAGAGAGCTCTAAACACGAATGAATTTGCCTCCCCTTGCTTCTGTTTCCCTCTGTGTTATAAGAAGTCATTTCTGTACTCACCTTTGTTATAAGTTAGAGACACTAACATTCATCAGATATTTCTTACAGAAAAGGATCAAAGAGTCTGGATACTTATGTATTCTGTCAGTCTAAGCTGCTAAAAATGCAATATGTATAAACAGGGTTACACTGGTAATTCATGTAAATCTCTCCCCCAACACACACACACACACACACACACACACACACACACACACACATTCCAGTGGTCATCTCACTAAAGCAGCAATAACTTCAAGAGCACATGGCATGCACCACATGCTGCGCCAAGCAGTGACAGAAGTGACATTTGCCGCTGCCCACAAGACACCAAGGATAAGAGGGAGCCTGAATGACTATCCTGGGAGCTGCTTGTCTACAATCTTCTAAGAATGCCACCTTTTTAAAGGATATTCTTTCATTTCTTAGGTGACAGTTCAGTAGGAGTCAGAGGACATTATGCTACATATGGACATTGTTATGTTATTTATAAAGAAATATTCCCTTACCTTTTCCATGTAAATTGTAAATATATCTTGTCATGAAACACAGATTGACAAACTTTCAGACTTTAAATCAGAGCTCCTCAGCACTTTACTGTGTGCTAGAATCACCCAGACAACATTTAAGATGACGTTCCTATCCTCCTTTTTGAATCTGATTTAGTTTGTGTTGAGTAAGGCCAGCTCATTGATGCGGATGGAGGAATGAATGGGTGGGTGGATGGATGGGTGGATGGGTGGATGGGTGGATGGGTGGATGGGTGGATGGGTGGATGGGTGGATGGATGGGTGGATGGGTGGATGGGTGGATGAGTGGGTGTAATGCTAGATCAATTAAATAATGTAAAACACTATAGTGTATTACAGAAGACAGCTGGGGCAAGCAGTTGTGATGGACTGAAAAATAAAATGAAGACAGGCCTTGTGAACATCCATGACAAGGCCTCATGACCCCAGGAACCTAGAGCACACTGGGACTTGGAATGCTTTACCTGCTAAACCAAAAAGAAATGATCAGATTCGGTATCCATTAGATTAAAACAGTCATACCTTCTATAAAAATAACTTTTTAAAGGACCAAGCCTAAGGCAAGGGAAAGACAGGGACCCATGATAGTGAGATGCAGGGAGAAAAATGCAATAATGCCTCACAGTAGGGGGTGATGACAGTCTGTCTTGGAAGCTCTTTGGAGTGAGCTGAGCGCTTTATGGGGTAAGTTGGAGCTTAGAGAGAATTAGGGTATGTGAGCTGCCTCTCATGTATGTTGCAATCTCCAACCCACCAGGTGGTCTCAAGATCTCTGATTGGATCTATGTCTGTCCTTGGTCATTTGACCGTACCATCTATGATTGACTCCCTCCCAAATCTGACTACGGGCCAATCAACACAGTTCAAACACAGCAAGTGCACTGCTGCTCTTGGCTTTGCATTTTCTAGGCCCTCTGTTGAAATGCTGCTTAAATGACTGATTTCCCAGGAAATCATCACCCAGGACTTGGTCCGGTGTCATCTGCTCAAGGAAGCCTTCACTTCCCCATCCAAACCGCTTCTTTCTCTATGCTGTGTTCCATCCTTTCACTTTCTATCCAATTCTTGGGATATATTTTGAATATACAAAATCGTCTCAGTCATGTGTTTACTTAATTATAGTCTTCTCCATGATTCTGTTGTGCTGCTCCCTATCATATTCCCAGGATCTAAAAGTTGTGCATAGCTCATCAATAAATATTAGCTGAATGAATGAATCAACCCTTTCACAAATACTTGACCTATGCAGTTCTACTGCATCGTAATTAAGCACAGAATGATATGAAGACAGACTGTCATCCTGAGGATAGCTGGAGTCCTCAGCAGTGGGGCGGGGGTGGGGTTGATTTGCTTTTATTTTGTGAGGGTTAACTATCCTCTCCCTAGTTTTAAATTCATAACCTTATAGGTGTAAGTTGACTTTGTTTTGTCCTAATGATGGTAACTTTCCACAGCTTTTCAAGTCATAGTGATTTGTTTATGCTTATACTCTAAGCCAGCATAAAATGCCTTTTCTTTATGGCTGGGAGAGAGTTTGATCTTGTTTCTCAGCCTCAAGCTCCACTTCCATAAAATAGGGACACAGTAATAGCTGATGGAAACTGTTCCAAGAATGAAAAGAAATAACTCCGGAAGACTGATTAGTGTAATGCCTGGCATGGAGGACATGCTTATTAGAGGTCATTAGTAATAATAATAGTGCCTGAACAATCGTCATCAGCATCATTATTATTGTTGTGTTCTCTTCGTCCACTCTTCTGACTCACTATTTTCAGAAATGACACCATCCTGGTCCTATCTTGCTGATGTCTTAAATATGTGCCAATCTGATTTGAATTAACTCCAAGTATTTTCAAAACTCTGAGTAAACAAGCACCTTAGGTCATTTAAGCATATTGGTAGCCCATGAAAATCATCGTTGCTGATTATTTTACATAAAACCAGTTCTCTCACGGTGTGACCTCTTTTTCTCTTTCATTTTCCTTTTCTCTTTGGCCACGGATGCAGAAGAGAAGGCCAAGAAGGAAGCTGAGGAGAAGGCCCGCCTGGCTGGGGAGGAGAAGCAAAAGAATATGGAAGCCAAAAGCCAAGCTGAAGATGGTGTGTCCGGCAAGGCTGAGAAGGAGTCTGGGGAAGGCAAGAGTCAGGTCAATGGTGCTCGCACAAACAAAGGAGACAACCCCAGTGGCAAGAACCCTAAAGGCAAGAAGTCGGGAGAAAAACAGCAGAATGGTGAGAATAGGGTGCCTGGGAAAGGTTGGGGGGGTGGGGGTGATGTCATGAATGGAAACCGGTAGGTACCTTCTCTGCACTGGCAGCTGGCAGGGCTCCTCCTGGATTCTCCTAAGGTGCAGTCAGGAGCTTATCCTATAGCCACCAGGTCAGCGCATCTGGCTTTCCCTGAAACTCCATGCTGCAGATTCCTGTTAGAGAGTCCAGCATAGTCTGGAGAGCTCACTGCCAAAATGAGTGGATGAACAGTCAGCCTCTCAAGTGTCTGATACCTCTAACAAGGCCAGGCTCCAACCTGCAGGAGATTCTTTCTATAGTATGGATCTATACATCGACATGGTCCTAAGGCCACACATTATGTGACCAGCCAGCTTAGTTCTGCTGGAGCCGAAGACTTCCTGGGATACAGACTTTCAGTTTTAAAATCAAAATGGCTCAGCCACCATAATTTTAACAGTTGATGACTTCTATTTAATACAATGAACATTTACTACTTAATAACTTTGTGTCATACACTCTACTAGGCATGGAGGATTTAGAAATGGGAAGGCTGCAGGGTGTGCTGGCACACGCCTTTAATCTTAGCACTTGGGAGGCAGAGGCAAGGGAATCTCTGGGAATTCAAGGCCAGGCTGGTCTACATAGTGAGCTTCAGGCCAGCTGGGACTAAAAAGAGAGACCCTGTCTTTGCAGAGGCAGGCGGATCTTTGTGAGTTCAAGGCCAGCCTGGTCTACAGAGTGAGTTCCAGGACAGCTGGGACTACAGGGAGACCCTGTCTCGAAAACACCAGGAAAAAAAAAAAAAAAAAAAAAAAAGACAAAAAAATAAATAAATAAATAAAGAAAGAAAGAAATGAGAAGGCTGTGGGAAGCCCATGGTGTTATGTGGGATTCAAACACGTGTAATTCTAGAGAAATGTGTGCATACTGCAGTCACACGGAGGGGAAGGTTGCAAATAAAATGTCCAAGAATCCTGTGCAAAGGAAAATTTTTGATTTGTTGGGAGTCAGAGTAGTGGAACAGAGTAAAGAGACCTAGAAGTCTTCAGGAGAAGATGATATTTGGTTCAAATTCAAGTTCGTTGATCAGGTTGGGGAGAAACTTTAGCCAGAGAGATATTTCAGGAACATAGTATCAGTTCCTCTGTATAGGGATGGGCAGGAAGCTGAGTCCTGGCAGCATGTAAAGACCAGATTGTGGCTAGAGAGTGGGGTACCTCCGCAGACTGCATTCAGGTCACAATTCTACCTCTTCTCTCTTGGAGACTTTAGCTAGACTGCTTAACCTTTCATTCCTTGTGTTCATAGTACCAGCATCTGATGAACTTTTGGTAAATAAACATGGTAGCCAAGGCAGTGAAAAACCCTGACTCAAAAAGCAAGAGGGATGGTGCCTAAGGGTCACCTCTGGTCTGTACATGCATGGACATACAGATACACCTGCATACATACATGGACATGCATGTTACCCCCCCAAACACATATACACACAGGTTAACAGCTCTAAGAAAACTCACCAGGCAGAGGGGACAGTAATTCAATTATTTATTTTGAAAATAACTGAGGAGAGAACCTGGAAGAACACAAATCAGGGGCCCAAATCTTCAGCCAGGCTGGCTTGATTTCCCAGTCACATTTATTCTCTAAAATGGGCAGCAGTCTACATTTACTTTAAAAATTAAGTATGCCGGGCATGGGCATGGTGGCGCACACCTTTAATCCCAGCACTGGGGAGGCAGAGGCAGGTTGATCTCTGAGTTCAAGGGGGCAGCTGGAGCTACAGGGAGAACCTGTCTCAAAAATACAAAAAAAAAAAAAAAAAAAAAAAAAAGAAATTAAGTATGAAATGAGAGGTGGGAAAAATCAATTTAGAACAATAATTATAAAGGATAATGATAGTTGAGGACTTGGCTCCAGCAGCCTAACTAAAGTGATTGATAAAGGCCTGGAAGACTCTTCTGCTCTGCGTTTATTGAGCAACAGTGTGCACTTGCTGTTGCTCCATGTACCACCATGGCAGATCACCTGATGGGCTCTGTTAAGGGAACTCACCAAACAGCCATGTGCTACTTTGTCAGCACACTTGTTTGGACGACTGAAGTATCCTCTAGATTAGGGCTGAAGGCCATTGGTCACAGAGGCTCCCCTTAGGTAATTACAGGATCCTCTGTTAATCTCCACCAAGGCAGGTTCCTCTCTGAGCTCCTTGGCCCTAGATGAGAAGACAGGCTGTGTGTCTGCTGAAACCACCAGCAAATCAAGCCATCTCTTCAGACATCTGCTGCAGCTAGGGCTCCCACTCCAGCTCAGAGCAATGTGGAAGACCTCAGACAGTTACTAGGAGTATCAAATTTCATGCAAGGAAGAGGGATCATTTTTCTGCCCAGAACTAATTTAACCACAGGACTTGAAATCCTTTACTCCATCTCTGGTACCCTAATATAGGGAAAAGCTGGACTAGGTAGTAGGGATTTTAAAAGAACCCTCTTTAAGCCACTGGTGGTCCAAAGGGCAATAACCATGCCCTCCATTGAAATACATCCTATACAGATTATGGACAAGACATCTCTTCTCAGTCAGAATCAAGAATTAAAGCAAACCATAGGAATTCATTGATTTCCAATTTGGTGGATTTGTCAAATTAAAAGTACCTATACTTTGTAGAATAAATACTGGGCCTCTGGAATCAGAGCATCTGTGTGGCCCGGTGTTATCTCACTGCAGGTGATACTATGAGGCTGAGGTCAATTCCCTGCAAGCCAACACACATTACTTTGATTACTTTAGCCAAAACATTTAACATTGGTTCAAAAACTCTTTCAGACAGGTGGCTTAAAACAGACCCATAGTAGCTGCCAGGAATAGTTTTACTACTAGAGCAAGATGCAGGTGTAAGCCTGGGGTCAGAGATGAGGCTAGAGCAGTGTGTAAACACATGCTGGTGACAGCCCACTTTGTGTGACACAGGCCTTTGCCCACATGGCTACAGGGCTGCCAAGGAAAACTCAAACTCGGAAGGTGTCCTCTGTCACTTGGTGAGTGGACTGTTCACCTCTCAGTGAAGGAATCTTTGATGCAGGTGTCTACTTTTGACAATGGTTATTTTATACTGGAGCTGCTATAAACCTTTAATGAAGTGATATGCACAAAGCATTTAGTACACAGTGAAAATAAATAAATTCCTTTTCCCATACACACATCCTGCAGCTCTCCTCTCTGGACTTCTTGATGGGATTATTCTTGTTTCTGTGACTACACAATATTTAAATAATAATGTATGCCTGGCTTCATGAAGGCTAAAAAGCCATGTGCCATTAGTAAGACTAGTAAGAAAAAAATATCCAAAATTTGGAAATAAGACTGGTGCAAGGTGTCTGTGACTGTTCAATAACTGGCACGTTGTTATTGAGCAGATGCAGGTCAGATGATCATCCTTAGCAGGAGCTTGCACCTTGTTCTGTAATGGGCCACACAGGCAATATTTCTGAAGTTGTGTGTCTCTTGAAGCTACTCAACTCTGTCATTGCAAAATGGAAACTTCACAATCAATATACAGTCATGGATATATCAAGTGGTAAATGCCAGTTTTACTGGTGTCTGGCCAGATTGGCCCACAACTTGCTGAGCATGGTTTGGGGCATATAGCTGTGTTTAAATGTGTTTAAATTTACTGTTTACCATTTGACATGTAAGTGTAAATTTATTTGCTAATAGTTTTCTGCAGTGTAGAGATAGCCTCAAAGGTTGCAGTACATTGTTGGTTAAATATATCATCTGTTGGTCCTTTAATCACACGTGGCCACAATCCACATGATGTTCTTCCCTCCTAGAACCAGGCTGGCAGCTGCACAAGGCTGTAAGTCTCAGAGCTGTTTCCTGCCAGCAGGCTAATGGTTCCTAGGCTGAGCTTCTGGCAAGGAGTGGGGAGGGGACCATGAGAAGTTACCTGAAGATGAGAAATGAAAGAAACGGACTCAGAAATGGTCCGGGAGATAAGACTCAGTTTTATTCATGTCAGCAATGTGTTTATATACTAAACGCTACTGTGCTCTGGGCAAGTAAGTAGGGGGCAGGAGAAAGGGAAGAGAGAGCCACATTGGCTCCTACCAGGGGGCTGCAGAGCTCCTGTTTGTGCAACCAGCAAACTAGAGGTATGACATTTTGCACAATACCTTAAGGGAAGGAGCCATCTGGGTCTGGAACTTTGCAGAGATAGGTGAGCTACAGATAACTCACAGAGACAACTTGAAAGCCCATGGAGATATTAGTTAACTCTCAGAAGTTCCGGGACAGAACTTACAGGTCTGCCTCCAGCCAGGCAAAGTTTCATTCCTACAGTACATTGTTCTTTGGTCGTTTGTCATGTTCATATTTCAACATATTTCTCAAGTGCACATAAATAATTCCTTAAATACTCATAAGACCATCTTGTTTTCTTGCTATTTCCCTCATAAATGACTTAAGTACATTTTTGATACCTGTTCAGTCTATACTTATAAAAGTTGTATTTTTGAGCTGGGCATGGTGGTGCACGCCTTTAATCCTAGCACTTGGGAGGCAGAGGCAGGCAGATCTTTGTGAGTTCAAGGCCAGCCTCGTCTACAGAGTGAGTTCCAGGCCAGCTAGGGCTACAGGGAGACCCTGTCTCGAAAATACCAAAAAAAAAAAAAAAGTTGTATTTTTGAGACAGAGTCTCCCTATAACCCCAGCCAGCCTGGACCTGGCTACATTGGCCAGGCTAGCCTAATCTCACAGAGATCCCCCTACCTCTAGAGTAATGTGATTAAAGACTTGTGCCACTATGCCTGGCCAAGAGTAGTAGTTTTTTAACTTTTACAAATTATAGCTCTCTCTTAATTTTGAGAACTATACCACATATTATACTGAGCACTTAAATGGATTAAATACATTTATTTACTGGTCTATAGTATATATTATTATCCCCATTTTGCATATAAGAAAACTAAAATATAGAGTTGTTAAATAGGTATTAGTTGGTAGAGCTTACATTTATTCCATATTTTCCCTCATTACACAGCCTAACAAAATTTTATTACCTTTCACAGAAAACAAATACCATTGACTTATATACAACCCTGTTTGACAGGGGTTTTAAGTTTTAATTTCTGATTATAATCCAATTTCCAGAACTTAACACATGGTTACAAAAGATGCTGACACCGAGACATGTACTCTGTCATGACTGTAAATTATGCTGCGTTCTGGATTTATTTTGGCAGGTTTAAAGTACTTCTGACTTCGCTCAGCTGTACATGTACACTGTTTTTCATGCTTATTGCTTTCAGGTGACTTGAAAGATGGTAAAAATAAGGCAGACAAGAAGGATCACTCCAATGCCGGAAATGATTCAAAGAAAACAGATGGTAAGAGTGTCGATCCCATTATACTTTTCCATAAAATGTGCAATTACTGAAAATTTGTTAGAATCATACCTAAGATCGAAAGTGGTGGTGGTTAATATATTCTTATATTCTATCCTGAAAAAATATGTCATTGTATTTAAAGAGTACTATTATCTCTCTTTTCAGTAGGTTACAAATTATTATTTTTAACTTTCCCTCTACTGTACTTTCTCTATCACGAATACTTTCTAGATGCTTCCTTTTTCTGCTTGGCATTTAATTGCAAACCTCATAAAACCTGGATTGTGGACTTACTGACTGTTAAAGCAATGGAGCAATCTACGTTGCTAAGAGTTTTGGGTCATGAATGGGCCTGCAGTGTCAGGAATGGGCCTGCAGTGTCAGGAATGGACCTGCAGTGTCAGAAAGGGCCTGCAGTGTCAGAAAGGGCCTGCAGTGTCAGGAATGGGCCTGCAGTGTCAGGAATGGACCTGCAGTGTCAGGAATGGGCCTGCAGTGTCAGGAATGGGCCTGCAGTGTCAGGAATGGGCCTGCAGTGTCAGAAAGGGCCTGCAGTGTCAGGAATGGACCTGCAGTGTCAGGAATGGGCCTGCAGTGTCAGGAATGGGCCTACAGTGTCTTTCTTGAAAGGGCTGGCAGTGTGATGTAGTTCGTGAATGGGCCTATAGTTCCATGTGATTCCTGAATGGGCTGGCAGTATGATGTTTCATGAATGGCACTTCATGGGTACAACTTTAACTTTGATAAATAGCTGTTCACTCTTTCTAAACCTATGAGCTCATATAACCCTCCCCGCCTGCAGCTACCAGACTGAGACTTTGCCTTTATCTGTTGTATGGACTTCACTTCTACACTGTAGCCTGAGCTCCGTTGATTCTGTTGTATGGACTTCACTGTTACGAGTGTAACCTGGGCTCCATTGATATCCCCTTCATATTTATTTCCTTTGTGATATCTTATTTGGTGCTAAGTTATTCTTTAAATAGTTTATGTAGGAAATCTTTGAGAAAATAATTCTGGGTAATCAGTTCAAGGAGTAAGAAGAAATTTGAACACAACTCCTCAATCATTTATTAAAAGGAGCAGGGGATGGGTTTGATCAAAACACATTGTATACTTAAATGAAATTCTCAAATAATAAATAAAAATATATTAAAAAAAAGACTTTCAAGGTCATCCTCAGATGCATAGGTAGTTTGAGGCAACCCAGGCTACACTATTTCAATAACTAGCTAAATTAATAAATAAAAATTAGAAAGCCGTGTTAATTCTCATGTGAGGGGAAGGTAGACATTCCTTTTGGGTTTAGGCTTAAGCCATACTGGCACACTATCCATACCTGCATACATGAAATCTGTTTTTAAATGGCTCCTTTGAGGAGCATTTAGAGGGTTCACTTCAAATGTCTTTTCACACAGGACCTGGGGAACTCCCTGATTTTTACACCAACTTGCTTATGCAAGCAGAAACCTAATGAGCCAATTCTCCTTGAATAATTATGATGATGAAGTGAATTACAGAGAAATGTGTTAGAATTCAAAAAGGTGATTTTTCAGCCAAATTATTTTATGGAAAACATTGCTCAAATATCAGAGACTTTTTTTTTTTTTTGTCTTTTTGAGACAGGGTCTCCTGTAGTTCCAGGTGTCCTGGAACTCACTATGTAGACCAGGCTGGCCTTGAACTCACAGAGATCTGCCTGCCTCTGGCTCCTGAGTGCTGGGATTAAAGGCATGTTCTACCACACCCAGCTCAGAAGCTCTTTTTCAGGTGTCATTAGACTAAGTCAAGACAATGCACCCTGGAATATGTTGCTGCTATAAACAGCACTAAGACATTTGCTCCAACCTACATTGAGCAACTGGCCATGTTCTCCCATCTGAATTCCTACAGCATATACTAAAGCCCCTCATTTTTAATATGGAAGCTTGAACTTCACAGATACTATTATTGTTATTATTATTATTATTAGTAGTAGTAGTAGTAGTGGTAGTAGTATATTGTTATTTTTTATCAGTGTTGATGATCAAAACCAGGGCTTTTCACATGGTGGGCAAGAGCTCTAACAGTGAGCTGCATCCCTGACTGCCATTTAATTGTGCTTGAATAGCTGCCAAAATTCCATCCTATTGGCATTGTGGCTTAGAATTTACCATCTTTCTAAACTTTATTTTAGTTGTGCCTCTTATGTTGAATTATTCCCAAGCATTTGGAACAATGAAACAGGTTGAGGCAGTGATGAAATAAATTCTCCATTCTATAGCACAAATAAGTAGAAAACATGACTATTGATTAGCAGGATTCTTGATCAGGTGTCTTGGTGAAAGGGCTAAAGTAACTAGAGACAAGCCCTGCCATGCATCCTCTACTTCAGTCCGTAATCCCAACTGCCATTACCTCAAGAGGGACCCAAATAACCACATGCTTGAAAGTTTGTATGACAACAGAGGATAAATAACTTTGTACTTGAAATCAGTGATCACTACTCCTTCAGAATCATCAAGAGCACTGAGCTTTGCAGACTTAGCTGTTTTAATATATAAAATCTTTATCAGGACAAAAGATAGTTCTTGGTGGTATAAAGTGGAAAAGAATTTGAGTTTCACTTGACCTTTCTTTTTGGTCATTAATTCTACTTTAGACAGTTAATTAAAGGAGAACATATAGAACAATATGTATGTATGTAGATATACTTTTTAAAACTATATAGAAATAACATTTGAAATGATTTTTAGTAGATTGTATTATGTTTAATTACCAGGAGGAATTAATTGAACTTTTCAATGACCTGACTCTCATTCTAATTCCTGAGAACCAATGGGGACTGGTATTCTATAATTTTGGGGAGTACCTGGTTTCAACCAGGCCCACTGTGATCTAACCTACCATGGCTTATAGTTGTAGCATTGACTATAAATATCCAAAGAGAAACTCAGTTGTTTATTCCCCAAACTCTCACAATCCTGAGTGTGCACCAAAAGAAAGTGTGTTAAAAAAATAAATTGCACCCTAGCATAATGAACACATGGCAGTTAAATATTATCTCCATCAAGCTACTGAGTCACTCTTTAGTATCCTGCAGCCATAATTTTCTGAGTGACCTCAGAGAATGGATGTCCCTTGAACACATGTTGCTTGCCTCTAGGGAGAAATATTCTAATATAAAAAGGTCAAGGTTTCCAAGCAAAGATTAGCAGCTGAAGTTTTCCAATGTCTTTGCCAGCCTTGTATGGTGCCTTAGAAACAAACTCTTCTCAATACATTTCTAGCCATAGTTGTAAACATCATTGCTTCCTGGATTGATTGTATTTTGCTCAACAGTATAAACTTGAGCCAGATGGAATGGCTCATCCTGCAAATCCAGTGTTCTGAAGGCTGAAATAGGAGGCTCACCATGAGTTCAAAGCTAACCTAGGCTATATAGTGAGTTCTAGGATGGCCTACCTGCAGAATGAGACCCTGTCACAGGGGAGAAAAAAAGAAATGAAGGAAGAGAGGGATGGAGGGATGGAGAGAAAAGTAAACAAGAACAAAAGAAAACAAAGAAAAATACAAACTTGTCTTTAACTTTATCTGACTTCATTAACAGAGATATAAGACATTCTCACCTCCCAAAAAGTAATTTAAATTAGGCCCCATATAGTTATTAGCAAGTCTCAGGGAGAACATTAAGCTGATGCTGCTCTTTTATTGAATATTCAATATTGGATTCAATAGTGGAAATTGGAATGAGCATGGATGCTGGTTTATGGAATTTAAAAAGTGAACTGTGACTAGTAGAAAGGGTGGGCAGAAAACAAGCTATGGATGTCTACTTTTGCCAATGAAAAAGTCCTTGCCAAAACAAGGACGGGGTTTACCCTCCCACCTGAAAACAACCAATGAAACAAAGCACTGGTGACACAGATGTGAAAGTGTGATTTACAAGTCCCTGGACATCAGAAAATGAAGACAGTGGTTTCTGTGAGGTAGGAAAAAAATGAGGTGTGCACTGAAGGCCCCAGTCATGAAGTAGCTTCCTAACAGGACAGAGAGGAAGGGTAGAAACAGACCTGCTTCTGTCTTAGCATTTGAGAATCTAAAAGGACCCAGATGGACAGAGTTGACAGAATAAATTACTTTTAAAAATGACAGCTATAGAGAGGCAGAGCTCCTGGAGCCCAAATCTGAAAAGTATTAAGAGTGCTGATCATCCCATGAACTGAGAAAATTATTTGTGCCCAGGAAAAATAAGCCTAAGAGGATTAGCAGAACTAGTCCTGATGCTCACATGGGGCAAAGAAAGTACCTGTTCCTGCAGGCCAGAGTTGAGTGCATTACCACGTAGAATGCTCATAATCGTGTTGACTTGGTATTTGGGAAGAATTATCTGTATGCTAAATACTGCTGTGAGCCTGCTTAATGAATCTTAAGAGCATGATATAAAAGGACCAATGTGATTCCCAGTAATTGAACTACAATACAGGATAAAGCTCAGAATATACAGCTAGCTACCTACCTGCTAGAAACTATCCAAGGTGACAAAACAAAGCAAAAATGATAAATAATATATGTATATTTAGAATCCCCAAAGTTAGAAGGAAGACTCAGAAGGAAACAAAACTATTTGAAGATACAATGGCTGAAGTTTGCCACACAATAAAAACTATAAATCTAGACAAATGAAATTTCTTACTGTTTGCTAAATATGAATTATTATATTTACAGACAAGGATACCATATACCACTTATCAAAGAAGCTTCTTTTTGCAAAAGTTGGAGGATATTACAGAGTTCCACAGCTGAGAGAATATAAGTCTAAGAGATGCCCAGCTCTTAGTGACACATCTACAGTGGAACCTCTATACCTTAGGTTCGTGGAACATAGCAGAACAGGGGTGTCAAGAGTACTAATCATCCTTCAACTGTCACCAGTGAACCTTCCTCACACAATAGAGTGTGATGCACACAGAAGGTCGCAACTGGCCAAGTTTTAGAAAATGAGACTGTACAGTGCATGTCCCTGGATAGGACTCTAATATTAAATCTTACCCAGCCAAGGCTCAAGGAACATTGTGGAAGAGGGAGCAGAAAGATTGTAAGAGCTATGGTAGATGCAGGAACATAAAGAAACAGAGGCTTTCAGGCCTCTGGGAACTTGTTTGTATGAACTTGCACCAATGGTGACAGCACACACAAGATCCAATTAGAAAAAATCTTGCGCCAGGTATGATGGTGCACGCCTTTAATCCCAGCACTTGGGAGGGAGAGGCAGGTGGATCTTTGTGAGTTCAAGGCCAGCCTGGTCTACAGAGTGAGTTCCAGGTCAGCTGGGGCTGCAGGGAGACCTTGTCTCAAAAAGACAAAAAAAAAAAAAAAAAAAAAAAAAATCCTGCTAGAATATGGCAGTAATGGGGTCTGTTGGGACCCACATTTAGCTGAGGAATTATTGGCAACTGATTACTTTGGGGTGAGGGAAAGTAGATCTCCTTTTAGGAAGTGTCTCTAGATAAGATAGCCTGACTAGACGCCAGCAGATGAATGTGCACAAGGGGACATCTGGATACAAATGTTTGACCGGATAGGCTTTAACATATAAGATGGAATGCATGAAATCCAGTGCGTGGGGGAGGTGTGGGTAATAGTGCTGGTGGGGGGGGTCTAAATTTGATTAATATCTATTATATGAAATGTACAAAATAAAATATAAGAGGAAAAACTATAAATATACAGATCAAAGAAACTCAGTGAAGCTCAGGCAGTATCAAATATAAGGAAAATCACCCTCAATCAAATAATCAATCTGCTCACATTCAACAATGAATAAAAACATTTGAACATAGCCAAAATTAAAACACGTCTCATTAGAAAAAAATCCAGTGAGCAACACCCTTAAAGTACTGAAAGAATCAAATTCCAACCAAGCATCTTTGTAACAGAAAAAGCTTTCAGAAACAAAGTTGAGGTAAAGATGTTTTCCTCAGAAACACGAAGGCTTTCTTGGGGTTGGAGAGATGAATCAGTTGGTAAAGTACTTGTTGTGCAGGCATACAGATCAGCATACCAGAAATTCCAGTGTTGGGGAGACAGACACAAGTGGATCCCAAGAGCTTGCTGGCCAGGAAGGCTAGCCAATAAGTAAGCTCCAGTTTCAATAAGACACTCTGTTTTAAAAAATAAAGTGTAGAAAGGTTTGAAAAATATACCTCAGGGCCTTTGGCCTCCACACCCATATACATACACACATTGCATGTTCAGCTGCACATTCACATATATACACAGACACATATACAAAACAACTCAAAGGCTTTCCTATTATTACTCTCTAACCAGTGTAGTGTAACAACTATACATATAGAATTTGTATTCTGTTGGATATTCTACATAATCTAGAGTTGATTAAATATGCAAATATTAGTCATATATATATATATATATATATATATATATATATATATATCCACAAATTACGAGCTCACAAAATGTCCCAGAAGTAATCACCCACTGGTATGAAGGAATATCTGTACATAAGATTTTTTTGTGTGTCATTTAACTCTCTTAAAGATAACTGAGTAGATGAACAAAATAATAGTTTATTTTTTAATTTATAATATATAAAAATCACATGTGTGATTACAGTAGTGTAATACACAGAAAGGGGAAAATGGAGGTATCTGTCTGTAAGGTTTGGCTATTACACATAAAGCACCATAATATTACAAATGTAGTTGTCATAAATCAAGAGCATATATTATAATTTCTAAAGAGTTACTAGGATAACAAAATAAATATAGATAATTAATTCACTAACAAGTAAAAAGAGACCATAAAACAATTCAATAGAATGTAGAAAAAGAATGTGATTTTTTAAAGAGCTCAGATGAGATAAAAAAATTATATCACAACCTTAAAACTAAGCATATCAGTTATCACAATAAATATAAATGGCCTAAATGTTCCAATTAGAAGAAAGATATTACCAGATTGTATGACCCAAGTTTATTCTTATATAAAAGTATAAATAGTTCAAAATAAGAAGATAGATATTTGAATGCCCTCTAGAATTAATTAAAAGGTTGGCTGTATTAATACAAACAACATGGATTTCATAGCAAAGAATAGGATAAAGTTCAGGGATAAAGAAGTGTATTTTGTAAAGATAAATTCATCCTTTTGGCAAGTAGATATAATCACCTTTTACAATTATGCACCAAAATACATGGATTAAGTTACAGAACACCTTTTTAATCTGCAGTTTATTTGGAGACTTTAAAATCCTCTTTTCAATATATATGTATATATGCATAGATATGTAATCAGCAAAACTTGACAACATTGTCAATTAACGAACGAATGGTAATTTTTTAGACATCCCAAAACCAAAATATATGCAGCATTTTCAAATACAAATTTGTATATTTTTTCCCTCATCACTGTGACAAGAGGTTAACAAAATGTATTAATTACCATCATTGACATTTTCTATTTCACTGATGTTTGATTTGATGTTTATCATTCTTTTCTTTTGATTACTATTTTGTTGCCTTATTTCTGTAGATTTTTAAGGTGGAAGTTCAGGTAACTGGTTTGAGATGCTTCTTCTCTATTATAAGTATGTAGCTCTGGAAATTTCCCAATTACTACTTTATCAGCATGCATACGTGTTTGACATGTCACAGCTTGAAGACTCTGATTTCCACTTTGATTTCCACATTGAACAAAGGGGTATTTAGAAAGGTAATGTTTTGTTTCCATATATTTGAAGATTTTCTAGTTATCATTTGAATATCAGTTCTCTCAAGATGAAACTATAGACTAAATGCAGACACAATTACAGTCAGCATCTCTTTGGTTAGGAATGAATAAGCTAATTCTTTTAAGAATATTTCAAATTTACTCTTTGATAGTTTTATACATATATATATATATATATATATATACAGTTTCTTGATCATATCCACCCCTTCACTCCACACACCATACCTTCCCAACACATACCCCTTCTCCCTTCATGCCCTTTTCTACTTATCTATCTATCTATCTATCTATCTATCTATCTATCTATCTATCTATCTATTTATTTATTTTCTATGTGTATGAATACACTGTCTGCATGTAGGTTTGTGCACCCGTGTCGTGCAGTGCCGTGGAGGTCAGAAGAGGGTCTCGGATTCCCCAGGAACTGGAGTTCTCCTGGAATTGGAGTTACAGACGGTTCTCAGCCACCATGTGGGTGCAGGGGATTGAACCCGGGTCCTCTGCAAGAGCAGTCGGCACTCTTAACCACTAGGGCATCTCTCCAGCCCCACCTTTTTCTTTTTATATGACCCACTGAGCTCAATTAGTGCTGCCTTCCTGTGCATGGATGTGCATCCATCCACCTGATCATGGGCAACCAGTGAAAAATGACTCCCCCCTCCTCCAGTAGCCATCACAAACTGCCCTGCCCGGGGGTGGGGGGGTGGAGCTTCATGAGTCCCTCTTCTCTCCATGCTATAATGTGGAGTGGCTTGATATCTGCTGTAAGTTCATGAGTGCAACAGCCATTTCATATGCAGAAGACAGCATTTCACAGCACTTGTCCCTGTCCTCTGGCTCTTTCATCTTTCCTGTCCCCTCTTCCGGGAATGTCACCTGAGTCTTGGGGATGTTGATAAACATATCCCATTTATGGTTTAACACTCAACAGTTACTTATTCTTGGGACTTTAATGAGCTATTATTCTCTCTATTAACTGTTGCCCACTGTAGAAAGTTGTCGAAAGCCTTGCCAGTCTATGGGTATAAAGAAAAATATTTTGAAGGCAGTTTGACAACATGTAAATTTAGGAAAACAGTAACAAGTCCCGACTTCCGCCCCAGTGCCTGTGACTCCTCCAGCTATGGAGATTTTTTTTTTTTTAACCAGGTTTACAATAAAAGGCATGAATTTCTTCCTATATAGCAGGCCTCAAATCAAATCAGAAAGTGGTCAGTTACCTCCACCAGTAATCATGTCACTGTTGTACCAGTGGACACATCTTGCCTGGAAGATCAGCATTATAAAGCATGCATGGCCAACCACTGGGTAAGTCCGTTGATGTCTTTTCTTCCCAGTGGCCTGCATACACCCTTCCTTCACAACAAGAGCTAGCCAGCAGAAAGGAAGTTTCCAGGTCAATTCCAAATTTGTTTCTTAATGTCCTGTAATCAAAGTGTGTAGTGTATTCAGGAATAACATCTTACCCTGTAGCTATGGTAGGCAACTAAGAGTAACAGAGGTAGTCTGTCAGCCTTTGAGTCCTCCCCGACCAGTAACTGGTAGGGAGTATCTCTCTTCTAGCACCCAGATTTTAATTTAATAACTTATGTCTTCCTTGAGCAGTACTGTCCACCAATAGTGTGTACTTACATTTAAATTCCTTCCTTTAATAAGATTAAGGACAGTTTTGTTACAGCTTAAAAAAAAACAAACTTGCAGGGCACATGTACTGGACCACTTAAGTTGTCAACTTGCTAAACCTGGGAAGGGGGAAGCTCACCTGGGGAATTTTCCATATCAGACTGGCCTGTGGCCATGTCCGTGAGGCATTTTCTTGATTGTTTGAGAGATGTCAGAGGGCCCAGCCCACTGTTGGTGGTGCCACCCCTGGGAAGGTGGTCCTGGGTTATATAAGAAGGCAAGCTAGGGCTAGAGAGATGGTTCAATGGTTAAGAACACTGGCTGCTTTTGAGGACCTGAGTTCAATTCCCAGGACCCACATAGCAGCTAACAACTGTCTGAAACTCCAGTTCCAGGGCATCCAATACCCTCTGTGAGCACTGCATGACACAGGTGCCACTACTGGCATGGAAACAATATATTTATATACATAAATTAAAAATAAGTAAAATATTTAAAAAGAAGTGAAGCTGAGCACATGGGCCAGAGGAACAAGCCAATGAGCAGCATTTCTCCTTAGTCTATGCTTCAGTCCTTGCTTCAGGTTCCTGTCCTGAATTCCTGCCATGGCTAACCTCCATGATGGACTGTAAGTGATAAGGTAAAAGAAACCTGTTCCCACAACTTGATTTTGGTCAGTGTTTTGTCACAGCAACAGAAACTAACTAGGACGATAGACAAGCAATAAATCTCAGCAGATGCCTAGATGAGGAGAATGGAGAAGAGAAGGAAAGAAAATAAAACATGCCATTTAAGGTGGCATGGAAGTCAGACACACAGTGGACACACAGCCGCCTGCTGGGGATGAAGATTTTGAAGAAAGAGTAAGGAAGCCCTATGTATCAGAAAATGCATGCTTACATTCTGATCAGCATCTGAAGGAAAGAGATAGCTCAATGAAAAAGGGAAAGTTGCACCTTAGTGACTCAGGTAAGCCCAGCTGACCTCAGGGCTCATCCAGGAGGTGAAGAGAAAACCCACGGAGTAGGAAGAAACCTTTACCAGTGACACATCTGACAGAGCATTAACGTCAGGAATATAGAAACTACTCAAAAAACAAAGAAGTAAAAAGACAAATGACCTGCTCAAAAGATGGAGTAAAGAGCTGAACAGAGTCTTCACCAGTGAGGAATTAAAGATGGATGAGAAACATCTTAAAAAGTATTCAGCATCATTAATAATTAAGGAAATGCAAATTAAAACCACTCTCAGATATCATCTCATTCCAGTACGGCTAGCTAAGATCAAGAAAACAAAAGACAACAGATGCTGGAGGGGTTGTGCGGAAAGGGGAACACTCATCCACTGCTGGTGGGAATGTAAACTTGTACAACCACTATGGAAAGCAGTGTGGAGAACCCTTAAAAGTCTTGGAATGTGCTTACCACCTGACCGACCCAGTCATACCACTCCTGGGTATATACCCCAAAGACTCATCCTTTCACAAAGATACATGCACATCCATGTTTATTGCAGCTCTCTTCACAATAGCAAAGAGCTGGAACCAACCCAAATGCCCCTCAACAGACAAGTGGATGACAAAAATGTGGTACATCTACACAATGGAGTACTATTCAGCGGTAAAGAAAGATGGCATTATGAAATTTTCAGGTAAATGGATGGAGCTCGAAGTCATTATGCTGAATGAAGTAACACAGTCCCAGAAAGACAAATGGAGAATGGTTTCTCTCATTTGTGGATGCTAACACCAAATCCCCTAGATGAAAGGCAAGCTGAATGACAATATGGTTATATTTTTGCTTATCTGAATGCAACTATGTTGTTATAATGTAAATCTCTCATTGGGCTCTAGAATCCACCTAACACTTATTTTCAGACTCTGTAATTACTGTATATGGGTGGAGAGTATATATCCATATTTTAGAGTAATATGAAATTAATGGAGGAAAATGTGAATTCCTAAGCATAAAAAAAAGATTGAGAGAAAGATGCAGGACAGTTATGGCAGAATGCCTGATCTGGTGTGGAATGGGGTGGGGTGGTGGGAAGGGAAAGGGGAATATGCCTGAACTGAAATGAAAAATGATGTATGAAATACACAAAACATCAATAAATAAATTTAAAAATAAAGTCCTACTGAAAGAATCCAAAGCTTGTAGTAGGGGAAGAATGGCTTTACCTTGTGTGTTATGTCCACCAGATATTTTCTAGCTTTGAATTTCACAAATTTTCTATTAGATTTCCTCAATGGTAGAGCCTCACTTATTATGTGTATCTTATGGTAATATACTCCTGTAATATTTCAGTATAGGAAAGTCAGAGGTAAGAGTCAAGCCAATATTCTTGTTAGTATACTTGGAAAAAACCTGACTGTATTCAATCAGCTTCTCGTATACATTAGAGGAATTTGCTCATGATTTGATCTTTCACAAAGCTTATATCTCATGACCTTGGTATGTTACAGAGCTCAATGAAGTCATCTTTAATAATGAATTGGGTTTTCCTTGTTTGTTTATTTGTTTGATTTGTTGTTTTGCTAGCTGATCCCTAAAAAGTCAGTTTGGAATTTGGTGCCTAAATAAACTTGGAATGGATGATTCTGAATTTTTAGGTATCTTTTGTTTTATTATAATAGATTGAGTTATAAACACATCAGAAGAATAGAAGTCTGAACCTTTAAACTTGTGTTGTACTTAATGTGCAGACTTTGTCATTGAAAATTGTTAGTTACATAGGGGGTGGGACATCATAGATCTGCTAGTCAATGGCAGATGAGGGCTGCTGTAGTGTGGAGATGTGCCCTCCTCTGCAAATACAGGCTAGAAAGTCACACAGCTGGGGAGTGGCAGAACTGAGACACATGCTTGCCATCCCAAGTTGTTTCATAGCCATAGCACAGATGTGAGAAACAACAAATGTGCTGACAGCCTGCTGCTTGCCAGGACTCACGCCCTCACTCACTGGTTCTGACACACGGAGGCCATTATTAGTTCTCTTGCTGGGAAGATGCTTGGCACACTGGGGCTATCAAGGGAGTTGACTGATGACTTCTAACTTCCAGATGGACTGTATTGATATCTATCTCTACCGTGGGGATGGACACCCAGGAAAGGTGAGCCTAGGCTATCTTGTGTGCCTGGGGCCTGAAAATGAAGAGACTAACCTCTGCTACTCCTTCTAATCTCCTTTTTTGAAAATGCAGTTGGACATGGTCTTATCTTATTCTATCTTAGTCAATTTTTATTCTTTTCTGGGACTTAATCTTGAGGACACTGTTATCTTTAAGATGTTCTCCACCATAGTCCACTGTGTTTTCATAAGCGTTGGACCTGCTAACGGTGTGTTCAGAGCATGTGATGTGTAAAATGGCCCCAAAGGACAGAAGTCTGGGCCCTAGGTCTTGATCATCCTTTTCTCCCATAGTCACGGCAGCCTGCCCTGTACACAAGTTACAGGCCAGCTGAGAATACAGGGATACCCTTTCTCAAAAAGACCAGTTTTTTCTAGATTTCCCCTAAAATCACGACCAAGACAAAGTTTTCTATTTTCTCCACTCTTATTCAATATAGGGCTGGAAGTCTTGGCTACAGCAGTAAGACAGGAACAAATAAAAGAGATTCAAACAAGAACGGAAGAAATCAAAGTATCCTTATTAAGATATATAATAAGAGACTCTAAATAGATAATAAGAGATATAATTACCAAAAACTTCTTAGAATTGATAAACACTTTCAGCCAAGTAGAAGGATGTAAAAAATCAGAAACCTTCCTATATACCAGTGACCAACATACTGAGGAAGAAATCAGGAATAGTCCTATATAAAATGGCTTTAGGTAAAATAAAATACCTTGGATTAAACCTAAACAAAGAAGCCAATGACTTCTATAATAGAAACTTTAAACCACTCAAGAAAGAAATTGAAGGGGAGAGAGGAAAGGTAAATAATGCCTAACTAGGATAAAAAACCTGAGGGACTTGTATTAGTCTGACAAGCTATTGACAAATTATACATAACAATATTTCTACATGGGTCCATGCGCAAAGCTGAAGGCTACATAACAAGAAATAGTACCAGACAGGAGAAACCTTCCCTTGAGTTGTTGGCCAGGGTAGTTCAAGAGACTCCCCAAATTACACAGGATATTGCCATAGCCCAGTGCCTCTCAGAACCTAAAGGTGAGAGCCTATTGCTGAAGACAGGACATACTTAGGAGAACAGAATTGGCGCAATGGAGCTGGAACTGACCAGGAAGCCACCTCCCCGGAAGGCTAGCGCTCACAGCTTTGGAGAGCACTGTGCACGCCACTACGGGAGAACAGCAGTCAGTGGTCTAACACCAGCTCCAAGATAAATATCCACGTCAATGTCCCACACAGCATACAACATCAGTGCAGTAGTGGCACTTTTATCTTGGGGGCAATCAATAGCTAACTAACTGGACTTAAAGCCCACTCAATGAGAGGAAGTCATGTCTGGCACTGTAAACATAGCCAGGTAAACATGGCTGGAGAAGTCATAGATCTTAGAGAAATCCCCAAGGTTGTCAGCTGGGTATGTCGACAAGCTCCTTCAATAGCAGCTCTCGGGAGGCAGAAGCAGGCAGACCTCAGTGAGATTGAGGCCAGCCTGGTCTACAACATAGTGAGTTCCAGGCCAGCCATGGGAGACCCTGTCTTAAAAATAACAACAGAAAAACAAACCAAAACAACAAAAATTAAACCTTTATGATTTAGGTGCTTAATTGATTGTCATAGTGAATGACTTTCAGTACTTTGTGCTATTCTGCTCATTCCACTAAAATCAATGTATTCTGGGATTAATTTCTACAAATAATTAAGCCCACCCTTTGATTTTTTATTTAATGTTAATTTTTTATTTAGTTTTTACTTTTTGCAGGGGGCAGAGAGGGTAATGTATCCTTCTCAGAGGATAACATTTTTTTGGTCTTTTTGAGACAGGGTCTCCCTGTAGCTCCATCTGGCCCAGAACTCATTATATAGACCAGCCTATCCTTGAACTCACAGAAATCCTCCTGCCTCTGCCTCCCAAGTGCTGGGATTAAAGCTGTGGGCCACCAAGCCTGGCCTTTTAAAAAATATTTTATTTATTTATTGGTCTTATTTGATGTGTATAACTTTATATAAGTGCACCCATGTTGTGCAATGCCCATGGAAGTCAGAAGAAGGCAACAGATTCCCCTGAAACTGGAGTTACGGATGGTTGTTAGCCACCATGTGGGTGCTGGGAATTGAACCTGGGTCTTCTACACAAGCAGCCAGTGCTCTTAACCACTATTTTTTAACTTTAGGAAAATAAAATCTAACCAGAGCTTTCTATTCCTGGACAAAAAGTAGGCTTATTTCTTTTTTAAAAATTTCATGGTTTTTTTGCTATATTTTTATTTTACATATATGTATGTATTGCATGTATGTGTGCTGGAACTAAAGGCATGTGCCACCATGCTTGGCTTGACAACATTTTACAATCTTATTTTTTCAAGTGATTTAGCAAATATCTAAATCTCTACTCCAATGTCCCTGTTGTAGGGAGGCAGTAGCCACCAGTGAATGGAGGGAGAATTGCAATATAATTTTTATGTGCCTCTTATGCAACATGACAAGGCCTCCTGACTAGAAACTGGGTTTTGTTGCCTAAATGTTTTTACTTATATATCATACTTTTCCGGTTAATAGCAGAATTTATATTATAGATTGATAAACACTGAGAATTATTGTGAGCTTGCTTATGCTGAAATCTGATTCTGCTGTAATTGGTTTTGGGGTGCATTTCTGGGAAACCTATGGCCCACTTCACATTTGGGTGAAAAGTGGTCAGATGGGATAGACTTGGAAAAAGCTTGTTGTTCCCTTAGGCTGTGGACTTACCCTCTTGAGGACAAGGAAGGAATCAGCCTGACACTTACTCATGACTTTAGCACTGATGAGTCATGGTAAGTCAGGACATCAGCTCTTTTGGAACTAGCATCATTTCAAATCAATGCATTGTGAATATAATTTTAGGTTGGGAGGGTGTGGGATGGATGTCCTCACAGTAGATTATACAGCAGTAGGTGATATGAGGCTCCCATTGATCTTTAGTAGACTTTGTACTCTAGTAATTCCTATCTGTAATATATATGTGTATATATATATACACATATATAATAATACTATGTTTTAAGGTTTGTATTATAGAAAAGAAAACCTCTAATACCAATTCCTGGCTTTGCCTGGCTGCTTAGATCCCATTCTTCTGTCAAATGACCTTAGTTAAAATAGCAAAGAAAATTCAATTGTGTGCTCTTTGTTAATGACAAAATTAATCATTTTAAATAACTTCCCCTTGCAATTATCGGTATGTAAACTTCCAGTGTTCCACTCTACTTTCCAGACATTTTTTTTTGCTCTCTTAACATATCATTACATTTTGTAAAGGAACATGGCTTGACAGAGAAGATTAGATTGAAACTATTATGGAAAAGCTAATTTTCCTTTTATTCTAATACCAATGTTCAAAACATATAAAAAGAAAACTCATCAATCATGAAAGTATATATTTATTTGTCCCCCCCCCCCAGGAAGAATTATCTTTTTCCAGGTTCTATGCAAAGGATTGGAGAAGCAAAAGTAATGATACATTTGATCAGAGAAATTCTGTTATGTTTGCTACTTTTGAAATTATAATATATGTTGGCCTAAGGCTATCTTCATTAATGACACCGTTTCTTGGATAGACAATTACTCCAGACATGTGTCAAAATTCAGTATATAAAAATATTGCTGCTCCTTCCCCCTGCAGTATCCCAGCATTCTTGGGGGAAAGATTCCCTGATGTCAAGTGAGGATGTGTGCTTCTAAACATGACGTCACAGCAGTAAACAGTATTTTCATTCAATAGTTTAGAAACAAAGTGAAAACAGAATTTTTTTCTTTTTTCCTTCATCCATGCTGAAACATTTGGTGCTTTCCTTTTTTATTTATTTTTTTGAGAACCTTTACATATGTTTACAGCATTCCCATCCCATCCTCTCCCCATCCAACTCTTCCCACATCTTCCCACTCCTCCTTAACTTTGGAACCTCTTCCTTGATAATTATTGCTATATTTAGTGGTGCTTGTGTTTAGGGCTGACCACTTGGGATTGTATAACCTATTAGGGAGCGTGTCCCTGGACTTCCCCTCCCTGCGCAGTTATTGATTGCCTGTAGCTCTTCATCTAAAACTGGGATCCATGAAATTTCCCCCATTCCTCAATGGCATGTCATCTGGTGTTGTCAGGTCTTGCTTAGGCAGCCATATTTTTAAGATTTCACCATTGCAGCCTCCCTGTCATGTCTAGAAGAGGGTGTCTAACAGCAGGGATCCTGGTCTTCTGTTCCAGTCTGCTGCCTCTCCTGTGATGTTCCCTGAGCCTTAGGCATAGAGGTTGCATTGCAGACATTTCAAAATGTGTCTGGACACTCCATGTTCACTTATTTTCTGCATTTTCATCAGTTGTGGAACTTTGTAATAGTCTCCATCTATTGCAAAAAGAAGTTTCTTTGCTGTAGCAAAAGAGCTACATTTATCTCTAAATATAAAGATAAGCATTTAGAACATAATAAGAAATGGTCTAGGAAAGCAACAGTAGTAGATTCTTCTCTACTAACTAGGGTCTGTGACCTCTCCAGCAACGGTTATTTGGCTATGTTTACAGCATTAGATATTGACTTCTTCCTGGTAAACAGGCCTTACATCCAATTAGACAGCTGTTGGTTACCAAGATAAAAGAGCCACTAGTTCACCAATGGAGATATTTGGTTGGTTTTGCCATTGTGTGGTTTATAGGCTTTAAACATGGGTAGGGTGTTTGTTTGATGTTTTCCTTTGGCAGTTTGCGTAGTACCTCTGATACTTATGAGAGCTAGTTTTCAGGGAGGAAGCTTCCATGTCAAGCTCAATTTCTCCAACTCTTGTTTCTGAAGTGTTTAAAGTCTTCAGCAATAGCTTCTTGCCTTCAAGTTCTAGAAGGTAATTAAGGGCTATGGCAATATAATGAACCCTGCCCAATTTAATGAACTTTCATAAATAGGCCTATAGAGTCTAATTTGTGCCCCCACATGTCCTTCAGTATGGGCCCATCCACTGGGCCCACCAAGAGCCCCATCCCTGTAAGACACTCTCACTCCCCCCTCTCAGTAGCCATCAAGTGCCAAAAATTCTTTAGGTTGAGTTGAAATTTCTACCCACTGCCCCATGTCTGTGCTGGGGCCTTGTCTGTGTTGAGCTTGCGTAGGACTTGTGCATGCTGTCACTCTTTCCGTGAGTTCATATGAGGAACTGCCCAGCTGTCTGGAGAACTCTGTGTCTAGTAAGCTTATAAAATATTTTCCTATGGCTTTTCAGACACTCTTACCATTATTTGTCTTTCCTTCCTCCATCCCCACCCCCTTCCTCAGTTAAAGTCCAACATTTTTCTCATTTTCTCCTTAATAATACCTGTATCCAAAAGTAGATCTACCCAGCTATGCCAGTCCTTGGCATATACCCAAAGGACTCTTGCTCAGAGATACTTGCTCAGTCATACTCATTGCAACTCTTTTCACAATAGCTAGGAAATGGAAACAACCTAAGTATCTCTCATAGGAGAATGGATAATGAAAACATGGTGCACATCGCAATGAAGTTGAATCATCTGTAAAGAAAAATGAAATTGTGAAATTTGTAGGTAAATGGATGGAACTAGAAAAAGGAAGCCTGAATGAGGTACTCAGAAAACAACTGCCACATGTTCTCATTTGTTTGCAGAGTCTAGCTATGAATCTGCAGGTATGAGAATGTAACCTGGAGTAGCTGCAGAAACCAGGAAAGTAGACAGGGGCTGTGAGGGAGAGGGGAGGAGCTCTGCAAAGCTGGTTATTTTCTTGAACTGAGCAGAGCATGAAGAGCAGTCAGACTGTTCAGACCCAAATCCTGAGCCTCACCTGCCTGTTCTAAAGGACTTTCATAGTCTTCAAGGTCCCATTTTTTTTTCTTCACAAATTCAAAGATTTAGTAGAAGCAAAACCATTCTGTTTTAACAGTGCTGTGACACTGTCATTACATGAAGTGGAGTTAACTTATAATAATCCTACTACAATCATATCCTAGGGAACAAGGCAAAAATATGCATACATTAAACATAACATTTTCAAATAGCTGACATGCCTTTAGATCTAGAACAGCTAAATCTATACTCAAATAATGTATCTCTAAAATAATGTTTTTCTTAATTTTTTTTATTACTAAAAAACAAAGTGGACACTTACATGTGACACACTAAAAGTGGATGTGACACTTCAGTTTGAATTTAATGTTCCTGCTTGTCCTCTCCACCTGTTTTTCCATTCAGCATTTTGCAGCTCGTTGGGTCACTTGCTGTCCCTTGTTGTTTCTGTTGATTCCATATAAACACAGACATGTATGTTTCCTGAGACTTAAAAATCTGGATTTGGAACAAATTCTGACCTCAGCTGGGTCAGCTTACTTCTTTGAGTCTAGGGAATAGTTGAATTGGGCTGTTAAAATATCCAAACCCAAGAGAAATGAAAAAGAAAAATGTTTATAGTGTGTGTGTGTGTGTGTGTGTGTGTGTGTGTGTGTGTGTGTGTATTTTAAGGCCAGGGCTAGAATCTAATGAAGTCTGCCCCACTGAGTGACATCTGCCAATGATCCAAGAATAAGCAGTATGAAAAATAAACACACTTTTAGAGTTATGTGACACTCACTTGAACTTTAGCCAATTCTTTAAACCATGATCTTTAAACCAAATGGTTGTAAGAGCCACATGCAGCCTCTCCACTTGCAGCCTCTCTGCTTGCCTACTGTGCTGGATAGCTTTAGACGGAAGCAGCCAAGGAGACAGAGCAGACAAGGTTCCCACTTCTGTAAGTGGAGTTGCTGGAATGTCAGTTTTCATTTCCACATGTCTGTGGAAATTTCATTCACATGTCTGTGAATTCCCATGTCACATTGTGCTTCAGGATTCAGAGCCACCCAACTTCCCCTGTGAGACTTAAGAAATCTCTGACATGGGGCAGATCGGGGGTGATACTTGACTAAACATTTTCTTAAATCATCCAAAGTTAGGGCTAGTTTACATTTCAGCTCATCAATCATTTTTATAAAATGATTCTTTTAAGGCCACAACCTTTTTGTGGCTTAAAAGAATTAATGTAGATTTAGAATCAATAACATTTAAAGCAGTGATTGTAAAAGAATTCATGACTCAGTTCTCTCTCTCTCTCTCTCTCTCTCTCTCTCTCTCTCCATTTTCATGCACTTGGTGGTCTTGCTGATCTTTCTTTAACTTCAGTGTAATTTGAAAACTATACAAGTGGAAAACACCTAAGCAAATACAGGAAGTAGAATGAGGAGAGACTAAGGCCTGATTGACACATCAGAACACAGCTGCCCATGTGGCAGATATTCCCTCTCTGGAGATTAGTCCCACAGAGATGGTGTGACTTCTTTACATGGAATTCAAATTCTTGATTTCACATCTTATTATTCAATAAAAAGTAATATTTGTGTGTGTGTGTGTGTGATTTTATTTTTAAAAATTTAAGCTGGGCATGGTGGCGCATGCCTTTACTCCTAGCACTTGGGAGGCAGAGGCAGGAAGATGTTTGTGAGTTCAAAGCCAGCCTGGTCTACAGAGTAAGTTCCAGGACAGCTGGGACTACAGGGAAACCCTGTCTTGAAAAGACCAAAAAATAACTCAAAAAGACCAAAAAATAAAATTTATACCATGCTGTACAGGCTGAAATGGTAAGATTTTTTTTGAAAAAAAAAAAATCATTGCACCTTTAACCTTTATCTATCCCATATACCTCATACCGAGAGAGAGAGAGAGAGAGAGAGAGAGAGAGAGAGAGAGAGAGAGACTATGTGTTTGTATGTGTACAGGGTCTCACTATGTAGCCCTGGCTAGTCTAGAACTCACTATGTAGATCAGGCTGGCCTTGAAGTCACAGAGATCTGCCTATCTCTGCTTCCTGAGAGTTGGGATTAAAGGCATGCCCCAGTATGCCCAGCCCATCCACCTCATACTTACTCAGTATATTTTCTTTAAACTAAGAAATCATTTGTTGAGTGTGTGTTACATTCTAGACATTGCTCTCCACTCAAGGGTGTTAAAATAATAGCTATTTTCCCTGCTTTCAAGGAGTCAGGTTTGTTGGAGACCGTCATCCTGTAGGTAGCTATGAAACTTCGGTAACAGAAGTTATTTGTTTTAACTTCCTTTGGGAAGGTCAGGATGTTGTGTGGGTTTCAGAACAGATTCCTCCTATTCTTTTGTTGTTGATCCCACTTAATGACAAGGAGTACACCCCACACACAGCTTAAGCATTCAAATGTTCTTACCTGCCCTTCCCTCCATCCCTTGGCCCAGTGGAGGGAAGATGGAGATCCCCAGCCAGAGGGCTCATCACCCCCAGTCTCAATCTTCCACAGTGATTTGAAAGGTTGGAAGACCCTTTCCCAGTGGCCTTTCAGATTTCACAAAGACCCTGAGTGGACCTCTTTCCACCTCTGGGACCCATCAGTCTGCACAGCAGGCCATCGCTGACCCAGGCTACCTAGAATAGTAGAAACATCACTCTCCTTCTTCGCTAATTGGGCTCATTGGGTTTTTGGCTAAACCCTGCTGTTGGTCCGTATCTTCCTTCCAACTAATGAGTCACATTTTAAAAACATCATGCTCAACTCTATACCATCATAACAAAATTAGGTTTTGCTGGAGAAGACTTGGGGATATTTCTGAAGTTGATTAGTGCTGTAATCTCATTCTGTATGACCTTAAGCTGGTAATGACAGGGCCAGAGCACTAAGAAGGGAGACCTGTCTTTCAATTCTCTTATGGCTCCAGTTGCATAGGCTATGAAAATTGATGGAAACTTTCTATCCTTGATGGGAGCTTTTGCCTCATCTCCTTCCCTTACTGGCAAGTTGTCAGCACTGTTCTCAGAGGAGAGTGAGCAGTCCAAGGTGTTCTTTTTTCTATTATTTCTCCTAAATGAGTAAAGGTGCTAATGGAGGGTGAACATGCCAGATATCAAGACCAGAATAAAGGAAGAGGATCTGCAGGAGGTCCAGATCAGTGTCCCCTGAGAAATGGAAAATTGACTGTAATTATAACAGATCAGAAGGGGCTCTCCTTTCTTCCAATGACTTTTTGCCCAATTTCAGCCAAGTCCTATTTAGGAGATGATCTTTGAAGTTGAAGGTGAAACTGTCCTTGTCCTGAAATGATATTGAAGATATCTGTAGACGAATATGTTGCTCTTCCTGCAGTTTAACCCCTGTTATTCCTGTGGAGCCCTGCACAGGATGGAGCTTTTGATGTAAGACATGATGCCTTTCAGAGCATGAAACACCAGTGAGAACCAGTCTTGTAGTAGGGTGGTGTGTTTTCACTTCTCTCCAGGTCTGTTGAGGATATGAAGGACAGAGTCCCTCGGGTGAAATTATTCCAGTATTGCCTATTTCCATCAATTTGATCCTGTTTCCATCTTTGTTTCCTTCCTCTACCCCTCACTCTGGGTCATGTGGAAAAGTCAAGTGATTTACCCCTGTGCATAATGATTTTGGTTGGTGCCTGTCTAATTGCAGATGTTTTTGGGAAGCTTCTATCAGTGGAGTAAATATTCTGAGACAGTTGCTTTTCATATGGAAACAGAATTATTCATTCTAATATATTCTAATCCCATTGAAGTAAATTGACCAGATGTCAGCAACTGTCCCCTCAATTGCAAAATAAATTGACTTACTATCCATAGTGCATAAACTGTTTGATAACTCAGTTTAAAACAGCTCTTAAGTTTTTTTCTTTTTTTTATGTGTATGAATGTACTGTCTGCATGTAGGTTTGTGCACCCATGTCATGCAATGCTGCAGAGGTCAGAAGAGGGCATCGGATTCCCCTGGGACTGGAGTCAAAGATGGTTCTCAGCCACCATGTGGGTGCTGGGGATCGGACCTGGGTAATCTGCAAGAGCAGTCAGTGCTCTTAACCACTAGGCCATCTCTCCAGCCCCAATAGCTCTTAAGTTTTTACATGTGTCAGTATTTAAGGTTTTCCATGAGGATAGAGTGAATTGTGTTACAGGAAGACAGCCATGAACAGCCTTGAAATGTGTGATTGCTTCCCTGATTTTTTGTCCCCCTTCCCCTGGATTTTCTTCTCCTAAGACCTGCAAGGGGTGGGGGGGAAGGCAGCATTGACACTTTTCTTTTTCTTTTTCTTTTTTCCAGATTCAGAAGAGTAGAAAAGACCTCACATAGACTAAAAGAGACTGCCAGTGTCTTGCATCATTTTAGCTGAGCTGCTTCACTCTCCTTCTCCTTCTACAGAGACCTGTATCTGGGGAAGGTGTGCACCTTTCAAACAGCAAGCCCCCCCTACTTGGCCTTCTCCCATGTCGCCTCCCCCCAGGAATGACTCTGGGGGTTGGTTTGAGGTCTTAGCACTCAGGGGATCTTCCCCTGAGCACACAAAACCACTCGAGTTCTTTTTGGATTTGTCTTTTTTTTTTCTTTTTTTTTTTATCACAAGTCAAAATAAAACATGAAGGGATGGCCTCAAAATGCATTGCTAATAATTTGACTTTCACAGCACTTTGTCTGGTCTGATGAAAATGGACATCTGGGATATGCTGAAAGAGGCCTGAAAGAGCCCACATGCAGTGACGGCTGTGTCATGCTTCTCAATGCTGTTACTTAGAATGCTGTCCTTCACACTGGCTGCTGATGGTGAATATAGCCAGACTGGCCTTCATCACAGCTAAAGTGAAATTCCAAGCTCCGGTTCTTTTTAGAGCTGGGAACATATATGGTCTCCAGTTTCTTTTCAGACTTAAAAATTGTTCTTATGCTTTTATTCCATTTCTGTAACATGACATCATTTTTAGAAAGCGATTATCCTGTAGGAATCTGTATTTGATGCTTAATTTATTTTATTTGTATATTCATGACGAAAAGCATGAATGTGTTAGCTGGTGACCACACTGTCAGATATGATCCCCACTGCTTTCCCTGGGCAGCATCCATCACTGAAACTTTGAGCACTGGCTGGTCCTCTGCTTTTGGATATCTGTAAGTTGACTTCTTTACTTTGCTATTTTTTATTCAGGAAAGTGATAAGGGACCTAGTATCAGGGAGATAAGTCAGACCCTTCTTTTCATATTAGTGAGTTTTTAAGAATATTACAAAGGAGTTGATTAATAGCACAAACAAAATAAAGACAGTAGCTCTAGCATGGGAGGGGTAAAGACACAGCCTCCTGGAGCCAAATTAAAAGCAGGGTCTAGGGAATACAAGTAATTTTGATAAGGTGGCTTTGGTTCCTTTCGAAGAGTAAGGGACATGAAGTGGGACAGGCAATGTGGAGAAAGGGAGCCAAGTGATGGATGGGCTTACGTATAGTTCCCAGACTGAATTTCTATATTAAAAGCACAAAGACAGATATGTTAAAATATCTGCATTACTAAAATAAGTTACTGACATTTCTTCAGAGGTTAAGAAGCATTGTGGTCCCCTAGAACTTCTGGCTCACAGAAACAATGTTCAGCAGGGCGATGTGGGAACGTAGTTGTGTACAACACACAACAGCTGACGTTTGTAAAAGTTTCTTCGCTGGTTGTATGTTTGACCTTAATACACTGATATTTTTCTGCTGCTCTCCCCATTTTCCAACAGTGGCCACAGTAGATAACGTGATCACTGATGTCAAGTAAATGAACAGAGCTAGCCACATACTATTCTAAGTATTACAATATGGGGCAATTTTGATGGGTCTTCACATTATGGAGACAGTAACAAGTAGTGAGAGCTGTGAGGCTTGGTGAGGATGGATGTTGTCCTAAGATGGCGACAAACCCCCATCACCTGCTAGATTTGTGCTATGTAGGAAGTAGGGTTCCAGGTACCCAGGATTGTATGTAAACCCCCTCCAAATTATTACACATTGGTAACTAACTATGATGCTTATACTACATTAGTCAAACAAAGCTTGTTTATGAGATGCATGCAAGTCTTGGATCATCATATTTGCAAGCTATGTTCTTAAAAGCAGAATGATATCATATATCAGTTAAATACAATCAAGCGTACACTAGTTCTTGACCTTGGAACCTGGATCTTTTGCCTCATTTCTATTCCACATTTTTGTATTTGAACATTTGGGCCAGTCAATGTGGAATGTCTACAGCTTCCATTTTATAATCTAGTGAACAACACTAAATATTTGAAGAAGAAATAGGAATATAGCCATTTTTCTAGCACCAATAAAGATAGAAATATTTTTATTTGCTGTAAGTCATTAATCAGCTGAATAAAAATGGGAGGGCAATTTTATATTAAACTTTGTTTAAAATCATGATAAAGGAACAGAAGCTCCTTTTAACTTAGTTTTTAATTTCTTAACTCTTTTTAAGGCGCATTGAGTAAAATATGCAAAGTTATTTGTTTAAAATTTACAAAATACATTATGCTATGAATTGATCTGATAAAACATTAAAATAATTGTTTCAGGTCAGTATTACCAGAAGAACAATATTTTTAAAGCTGCAACACATTATCTGTGGTTTTTAATTTTCTTGATGAAGCTTCTTCCAAGTTGAACAGCATTATTCCACTGCACCTGGCACAGCATCTTGCTCTGGCTTTACACACACACACACACACACACACACACACACACACACAAACTATAAAGCCTGCACAGCTGAGTTAGGATGAACAGTATGTGGAGACAGCAGTGGCTTCCACATCACTAGTATTAGAATAATCCACAGCATGTACAAGTATGACTGGGTCAGCACCTGAGTTGGTCTCCATGTCACTAAACAGGTTCTGTCCAGTTCGTGCTGGTGTGGTCTTGATTGCAGTACGGTTCATCCTCACTGAGGCCTGTATTCTTGTTCTTACTCATGCCTGCCTTTCCTTGTGAGCTCTGGTAGTTTATGGCAGCAAACAAGACTCATTTTTAAATGATTAATTCAATGAACTTTCTTCCACTGACCATTCTGTTCTTAGAGCTTTTAAAAACTGTCAGAGTTTGACAGGATCCCATTATAGAGCTGATATGCATAAACATTAAAATCATACTAAAACATCTGAAAGCCAAAGAAAACCTAGTGTTAGGTACCCATCTCATTTGTAGAATTTCAGACATATTTTCCACCTTGAACCATGCCTTTTAAAAATGTAGAAAGGAAAAGCGAACGGTGGCGTTATCACAGAATGTGAGAGCGAGCAAAGGGAGGAAGGCTAGTTTAGACTCTACATTTGGAGAGTTGGGACACTGACCTTTTACCATCTCTTCTCTCATAGATCATGCTCCCTAGTTAGGTAAGTGGGTGGGTGGGTGAGTAGGTGAGGTATTTTCTTCTATCTTTGTTAATGTCTCAGCAGAGACTTTGACAATAGACAACACTTTATAGTGCTCCTTTCCACTTAAGGTTGAAGCAAACAATATAAAAACTTTTTCTCATAATGAAGTAGAGAAGATTCTGAGATTGGAAGTCTTTATATGTGGAATTGGATCTCAAATAAAGGTGATTGGGAGATTCAGGTAACTTTTTTCCCAGTCAGAAGCTTCATTCAAGTTCTGACATGCACAGAGGCTGCAAGTGCCCAGTCCTAGCCTGTCGTGCCAGCTTCAGGATGCACATGCAAGTCTGTCAACTGGAATTCCACTGTCTACCTGTGAATGCAATCAAAATTCATATTCACCTGAAACTGTTTCCAGCGTCTCCCTCATGCCACCCCAGTGCTGTTTCTCATGAGACTTGCATTCTGTGAGGTTGCAGATGTATTCTAGTTATCCTAATAGCTTCTCATCGGAGAGGACAAATGCCAGGTTATTTGGGGGGAATTGTCAGAGCCTACAAGTTCCTGAAAATAAACAGAAAATATTTTATGGTCTTTAAATAAAAAACAATCAAATAAATGAAGCAACATTCATCTCAGAATGACCAAGATGGGCGATGATACCAGTCTCCACAAAACACTGCTGGCTCTACTTAGAATCCAAGATTGAACTGTTAAAAATCCAAAGTGAACTCACTTGGAGCAAATAGAAAATCCTGTATGTGCAGCATGAGAAATCATTGCACAATCTGCTCTGCTCCACCAGGTTGGTGGGCATAGCACGGAGCCACAGCAAAACCTGTGTTAGAGAACATAATGTTTCAATAATGACATTAGATTGGTTCTTATTCTTGAATAAATGGAAAGTTATACTTGTAATTCATCAACAGAGATTCATGATTAAAGGCCTCATTATCACTGAGAAAATGAACTTAATAAGAAAATGGTAATGAACAGCCATAATGTTCTTATGAAACCGGGAGACCCATTCCCTCAAGACCAAGCAGAGATGCTAGTGGGCATAGAGGCGACACTGAAGTTCAAATGTAGTTAGCACCACCCACAGATTTTATTTGATTGTTCAACAAATGTGAGTCTAGTGAAGTTAGAAAACTGGGAAGTAGGCCTTGCAGGTTCTCCTTGATACCTGTACCAGACACATGCCCTTCTGTGGAACTTTCTGTGGTGAACAAGATTGCTTCATTGAGAGAACTTGTTTTCATATTAGGAAATGGCAAGGTTCAGTTCAGTAGGAGACTAGACAGAAAAGGTCATGGACAACTTTAACGACCATTAAGTTCTTATTATTTTCTTATTTATCCCCAGTCTACCTATTTTTATTTTAAAAAATATTGGCAGACCTATCCAAGGTGAATTACCACCAATTCGACCTTTTGTTCTAAGTGCAAGTGGACTAACACCAGAAATGACAGGCTTCCCTTGATACACTCTTTCCCAAGCTAAGTGGCCGTTGCAAAGCCTGGAGAACAGTAGTGATGTATGGGCTCTTTCAGCTCACTCAGCGCACACTACTTAGACTCTCCTGGGGTGCCTCAGTCTCCTG
This sequence comes from Rhizomys pruinosus, assembly GCA_009823505.1. Lineage (NCBI taxonomy): Eukaryota > Metazoa > Chordata > Mammalia > Rodentia > Spalacidae > Rhizomys > Rhizomys pruinosus. The sequence continues at coordinate 2,845,453 of VZQC01008065.1, read as the reverse complement.
GAAAATGCTGGCCATAGTCAGTGGGGCCATCTTATCTGGTTTGGTCATCTTTGGCCATTGCCCCTGAGCCTCACCCATTCTTCATGGGAGATGATTTCTGCACCTGCAGAAGCATTTTTAGTCGACTTATGGTGCAATGTAGTTCACAATAAAGCCCACTAGGACCCAAAGACTGTGGAAAGGTTTTTAAATGGAGCTCCCAGAAGGTACATCTTTGCATTATGTTGTTCCTCTGTGACCGTTCTTGGGAAAGGGGCTTTTTAAGACTACTTCGAATGGATATATGTATTAAGCTACAGGAAGCAGTCGTGCTTCAATATACATAGCTTCATAGCAAAAATCTATAGCCATAAGTATTGTGCAGTAAGTGGTTCTAAAGATAGATTGTAGAGTATACCTTTTCCTTTTTTCTTGCTTTGATGATATTTTTATACAGTTTTATATGCTGTAAACATTTCTAAATACATTTGCTCTTTTTATTTGTAGTGCTTGGTTAGGTTTGTATAAGCTCTTGTGCTCAGTGTCCAGCCATTCAGCTCCGCCATCGCTCTCTAAGTCTCCTCTCCCTGTGCTCAGTGTCCAGCCATTCAGCCCCGCCATCGCTCTCTAAGTCTCCTCTTCTTTTGCTCACTGTCCAGCCATTCAGCCCCGCCATCGCTCTCTAAGTCTGCTCTCCCTCTTGCCTCCCCTTTCCTTCACATTTTCCTTCTGGTCTTCTCTTGTTTTTTCTCCCTTTTGTAATTTCCTTCAGTTGTGTCTGTCCAGATAAGCCATTCCACTTTCAGTGTCATTTGAACATCCAGAAACACAGAATAATAGGGGTGGAAGCATCATTTCCAGCATAATCTATGTGAGGAAGTGTTAAGTATCAAGAGCAAGGAAGGGAGAGGAGGGGAAGAAAGAATAGATGGGTAAAGGGAAGCAAGAAAAAGGAAATCAATCACAGGAAGCAAGTGGGTCATTTCTAGGTTAATAGGATGTTGTTGCTACCTTCCTTGATGCTGTCGTAAGTTTGTTTTTTTTTTTCTTTTGAGTCATAGGCCCTCGCCATGAGTCTATAGAGTCGTTCCTTTAAGGGGCTGCCCTGACCCCAGCAATCATATAGGAAGGGAACAGGCAGCTCATATCCTAAGTCTTAGATTTTGCTTCTGTTCAGGTCTAGAAAGCTGGGGTTGTGGGAAATGTCCCAATCAATATTAAGACTACTTAGCAAGACTTTGAAGAAGGAGGATAACAGAGCCAATATTACAAACTTACACCCACACCGTGTGAATAAATGAGGTGTATATTAGTAAAAGATTTATGGATATGTTCTACAAATGTGTTCCTTCCAAAAAAGGAAGATAGAAATGGTTGTATCTTTATTTTATGATGCATTATCATGTGCTTCCATGATGTGAATGTGTTTCTGCAGACGAAATGCAGGTTTCAGCTTGCACTGATATACCGGACGGAAAGGGAATGACTGTCCATTCTGAGGAAGAGCCTTCTGTCCTCTATGATGTGACCTTGTACTAAAAGCTGCTCACATGCTGTGATATCACACCTCTCAATGCAAAATAAATCATAGGATTCATGTAAAACAGAGAATGCCAAACTACTGTCAAAGTTAAAATATCTGTCTATTGTAATTCTTTATTGCACAAATGAGCCTGATAAACCTTCAATGTATAATTTCCCTAGAATCTAGTAATGAATAGCTAATTGTATGTTCCTCTGATTATCAAATAAAAACAATGAGTTAACCTCTTACTAGAATATGAAAAATGAAATTATTGTTTTTTGTTTTAATTGCTATCCATGTTCTATCACGGGGCTGCTAAAATCCACCTGCCCTCTATGTCTTGCTTCCCTTGAATATCACAAGATACCCAAGGTCCAAGTACTTTTACCTACACAGTGTAGATATTCACAGAATATGGTTCTGCCACATTTCATATAGACTTTATAGAAGGCATTAAATGGGTTTTCAGAAGTTCTCCCATGTCAAGAAAAAGCTCACCCATGTCTGGGTTAGGCTGTGTGTCACTGGAGGTGCAATGATACTGTATTCTGGGATGCCAACTTCCAAATTCAAACTTTTTTCTTTCTCATTTTTTTTTGGGGGGGCAGGGAGGAAAGGGTTTATTTGGCTTACAACACAGTCCATCGTCAAGGGAAGCCAAGGCAGGAACTCAGGGCAGGAACCAGGAGCAGGGACCACGGAGGAACACTGCTGACTGCCTTGATCCATGCTATTTGTTTTCTTTTTTTAGAATGCATATAATTACACATAGTTTCCTGCTCTTCAGAATTGATTAGCAAATAGTCAATATATTTGTTTTGAGATTTAAATCATTTACTATCATACTATCTGTGCCCAGTCTGCTTACTTCAAAGTGGACACTAAGGGGGAAGCCCTTGCAGTGATGATGGGTACTTGTGGTTCCTGCATAATATTCTACTGTATTACCCACTTTGTAAATTGTAGAGTTTTACAGTTAACGTCTGCCTTGTGAGATCTCGTTGTTTTACAATAACATTGGTATTGCCAGACCATCAATTGGAACTTAAAGTTACTTGTAATACCCCATTCCATAATTAATTGCTGTCTGTATTTTACTACATCCTTTAAAGTCTTTTACTGTGCATGTTTGAGCAGTTAAGGCCATGCGGTATACTTAATTTTGCATTGTAGCTCATTCACATAAAATTAGATTGTAAGCATTTATTTTTAAACTTCCTCATTAATATTATTCGACTGCAAACATAATATATATAGCATTTCTGTTTTGAGGCTGTAGCATAGTTTACTTAACTGCCTCTCTGATATAGAGCAATGAAACTGTATACTTTTAGTTTTGTTTTTTTTAAATAATGAAACATGAAGCTGTTCGTATACTCAATTTGATCACATTTCAAAATATCTCCACTGGACTAATAATTTCTCTATGTACAGTTATAGAGTCGAAGCTTGCAAACATCTCAAGGATGTCCAATTCCAGAGCACATTTGAATTTTAAAAGAGCCACATTTCTATAGCATAGAATGCTAGCAAGGGAAGAGCTCTTATGGCTTTGTCATTGTTCTCTGTGATGAGCAGACAATCAAATCCCACCAAAGCAAACATAGTATTGATGGTGCTGCAGTGTGGAGAAAAATAATACTTAAAACTGCAAATAGACAACTCTGGTTTATATATTGCTAAAAGATAATTCTTAGGGAAGTAAAGCTTAAAGTCCTCCAAACTTTTGGTGATTCCACAGCTAGGAGGAAAACTTGGGTATCTCTTAATGTTCTTTCTTTAAGGATATAAAAGGACAAAAACCTCTTTTGTTCTGAAACATCAACCCATTGTCCTCTGACATAGGTCAGATGGAATGCAGTTATGTCAGAAGATATACCTACCCACAAGCTTGTGAATATCATAAAGGCAGACATTTACAACATGATAAAACAAAATTATTTTAAATTCTGGATATGTTAACATACTTCCCTACCATGGCCTTTCTACATCCACTGCTGCCCTGTGGGATCTGGTTGTATTCTAAGAATATGATCTTATCAGAGTGTTCATAAGGATGACATTTGGGCTCTTAAAGCATGCTTTTCACAACAGGTTTCAGCTTGGCCACACTAACCCCATGTTGTAGAAGGAAAATTAATTGTTTGGATTACATCACAAATGATGGGTTTCTCACCAACTGGAGACTGTTCCTGTCTTAGTGTGTGTTTTCACCTTGTGGCTAGCAGCCTTGGCCATCACTTCTGCTGCTGTCTGTCCTCTTTCTAGACTCCTGATAAATTGGATTCATTGCCTTTTAGCTGAACCAACTAAAGACATTAATTTAAAATATCTGAAAGCTATTCATTTGTCAAAAGATACCTCGAGTCATGTAAGCTGCCTTGATGACAGTTCTGCTGGGAGCTGACTGATTAGATTGTTTACTCTCTAACCATTCACTGTAGGTCAAGGACAGTTTAATTCTTGACCTTAAATTTATTTTCCAAAGATGACATATTTACATCTGGAGGCATATTGCATTATTTACTCTGACACACATGCACACACAAACATATCCACACATAGCCACATTGAGATACACAATGCACACATGTACACACATGCACAAACACACCTTCTTTCAAAACTTAATGAACTGAAATAGAAGCTAACAAACACTATTGCACTTCAGAGTTTACTAAGCATATATACACCGTTACTTGACCCTAAAAAATAAGTCCTGGTATTCATGTTTTTAAAGCCTAGTTGATGAGGAAAATGAAGCAATGTTTTCACTGATGTAATTTTTATTATTTGATAGTATCCACTTAATTTAAAAATATTTGAGAATTCTAAATTTAATAATTATGGATTCTAGACATGACAGGGAAGCTGCGTCTATGAAACCTTAACAATCTGTTGCTTAACAAGACCTGCATAATGACAACACCAGTTAACCTGCCAATATGGAGTGGGAAATTTCAAGGGGCCCCAGCTCTAGATGAAGAGCTAAGAGCAATCAATGGCTGCTGAGGGAGAATCGGTTTTCTCCAGGGATGTTCTCCCTGATAGGTTATCCAGTCCTCAGTGGCCATCCCTAATACATACGCACAATTCTGCTACATGGACTCAGTGAATTATACACACATACACACACACACACACACACATCATATATATTTGCATATATATATATATATATGTATATATAGCAATAATCAAAGAGGACAAGAAATTTAGAGAGAGTGGGAGGCATGGAAGGACTTAGAAGGGAAATATGGGGAGATGATATAAATACGGTCCTCCTGAAATTCTCAGAGTTAAAAAAAAAATAAAACATAAAAAACTTGGACACAGTAGTGCATGCTTGTAATCCCCACACTGGGCAGGCAAAGGTAGCTGGATCTTTGGGGAACACTGATCAAACAGCTTAGCCTACTCAGTGAATTTCTGGTCAGTGGGAGACTCTGTCTAAAAGGAATATGGACAGTGACTAAGCATGATACACAAGGTTCTTCTCTGACCTTCACGCTCACATACACACACACACACACATACACACACACACATATGCACACACATACATTTACACACAGAAGAAAGAAAGAGAGAAAGAGAGAGAAAGAGAAAAAGAAGGAAGGAAGAAGGAAATGGATAAAAACAGAGGCATGAAGTAGGGGTGATAAACCAGGGAATATTTGTTACATAGACATGAAAAGGAAAGAAGTCTCCCTAGTTCATAAGAATAAGCCATAAACTGAACCTGAGCTTCCTGGAATCTAAGTAAATATGAACAGAAATTTTAAATTTTAAATTACTTAAATTTTAAATTACTTAAAAACTAACATCATCTGTGAAGCCAATACATTCTGATGATTCAGAAGAAAAATAGTCTTCCCCTGACAGCTTAAAAAATTCTCTTCACTGAGTATCTGCTCTCAAAGTGCCAGGCCCAGGCCAGCCCAGGGAAACTGCTGGAAGAGCTCCAGTGTCTGCAGTGACCCCATGATCCCACGCTGTAAGTGTGGGCAGAATTGTAAACCACTATCAATGCCTGCCGAGTCCCTGAGGGAGCAGCATAGACTTCTCCAATAAGTCCAAGAGCCAGTTATGCATGTTGGTTTGTTCCCAGTCATATGTACACTCGGGCAGATCTAAGAAGCCAGATTTGTCTGGATCTTCTGTCTCCATTTGTGAAGGTTTTCCCTGGGAAGGGGAACACAGGAGAGTTGAAAGTCTATAGAAGCTGAAATTTGGATGAGTTAGTTATTCCCATGAATAGAACTTTGAGTAGAACCTTAGGTAAGTTTTGTGGCCATGGAATGAAAAGCGATGTCAGGAACCCCACTACCACCACCACCACACAGACACAGACACAGACACAGACACACACACACACACACACACACACACACACACACACACACACTGAACTGGGAGCCTCCAGTGGGAGGCTGGCTCAGCACCTAACCACTCTCGCTGGTCCACAGGGCTGTCCGACATTCTGGAGAAATCACAAACAGCCTGACTTTATTCTTCCCTGCCTGCTTGTTTATGACTCACAAGTATGAAAGGCGAGTGGGGATGGTTTCAGCCTTTTCTGATATATTAGGTATTTCACTAAGCATACAGAGAAAATAACCACGTTTCTCTGAGGACTTACAGAACTGCTTTTTTACTGACTCAAAGCCCAGAGACACTCTTTGTGTTAGAATCTTTAAGGAAGGTACCAAGAGAGTGCAAAGCTGCCTCCAACAAGAGCCATGGAGCTTAATTTTATGGAAGATCAGAGCACAAATTTTTGGTTTGGCAATTTCACCCAGAATCCCTTGAGGTAACCTAGCAGTAATGAATGTTTCCGCAGGTAACGGCTGAAAGCTGAAAGCTTGTAGTTGCCGAGTGTTTTACAACCTTTCAAGTAGCAGTGTGGGCAAGGTGAAATTACGTTTTCCAACTTCACAACAATATCTTTGAACTAAAAGAATATTTTCTCGCTAGGCAAGAAGCAGGAATTCCTTTTCCTTTCTCTTTCTTTCTTTACTTTCCCTTTTCTTTTTTATTTTCTTTGATTCACTGAGGACTAAACTAAGGGACTTTTTCTTGTTAGGCAAAGAGGAGGAGGAGGAGGAGGAGGAGGAGGAGGAGGAGGAGGAGGAGGAGGGTAGAGAGGAAGGAGAGGAAGAAGAGATTTCTTTTTAGCATGGAAGGCAATTCTGGGGAGTCAATCCTCTCCTCTCCCTCTCCCTTTAAGTAGTATGGTGGTTTGAATGAGAATGTCCCTCATGGGCTCCAAGTATTTAAATTCTTGGTTACTTGGTGGTGCTGTTTGTTTGGGGAGGTTTAGGAAGTTGCAGCCTCCTGGAGGAAGCATGTCACTGGCGTGTGGGTTTTGAGACTTCCTAGCCCATGTCACTTGCAGTTCCTGTCTGCCTGCTTCCTGTGTGTGGAGCTCCGCTCTCTTCTGCAGTCTCTTCTGCAGCCACGCTCCCCCATCATGACAGACTCTCATCCTTCTGGAACTCGAAGCCCATTAAACTCTTCTTCTGTAAGTTCCCTTGGCCGTTGTGTTTTATTACAACAGAAAAGAGACTGATACATATGATTTCTGGGGACTGAACTCCGATTGTCAGACTTGGGCAGCAAGAGCTTTTACCCACTGGACCATCTTGATGTCTGATGAGGCATCAACTGCCCAGGATTTGCCAAACCCATGTGAGGGCCTGGGATGCTGGGCTTCTGTGAATTGTGCTCATCCTTGGTGTCTTTCTGGAAACGCTGCCTCCTCAAGGCTAGGCTGAGCCTAAGAATCTGGTTTTGCTTTTCCTTGTTGTTAAAATAACAGTCCCTTGTTTTCCTTGAGGGCAAGAAAACTGCACTTGAAGGGAAACTCACACAGTGGATTGGTCAAGAAGCAGTAAACGTAGTGGGCAAAAGTTTCTGTATGTTTGTGTTTTGAAAAGTCTTGGAGCAGGAGCTAGAAAGATGACTTGGTGGTTAAAAGCACTGGCTGCTCCTGCAGAGGACCCAAGTTCAGTTCCCAGCACCAACATGGAAGCTAACAACCATGTGTAGCTTCAGTTCCAGGGCCTACAATGTCCTCTATGGCCTCTGCAGGCACTGCACACAAAGGTGCACTTACATTCAGGTAAAACATTCATATCCATAAACAAAAGTAATTAAATAAACAAGTCTCAGAGGAAACTTTACCCATTCCCAATACCTAGTGTCCTAGTCTCACCTCTTCTGCTGTGATAAACTACCAGGAAAGAAAGGTAGAGGGTTATCTCAGCTTACAATCCATCTCTGTGAAGAAGTCAAGGCAGGAACTTGAAACATCTCATCATATCGCATCTATAGTCAGGAGCATAGAGAAATGAATAGACACATACCCACCGCTTGCTTGGGGTTAGCTCCATTAATCCATTCTTATGCAGTTCAGGACTTACAAAGTTCGGGACCCCTTGTCTAGGGATGAATGACAGTGGGGTGGGTCTTCCCACATCTATGAGCTTCATCAAGACAGTCTCCCACAGACATGCTAACCCAATGTACACAACCCCTCATTGAGACTCCTCAGGAGATTCTAGGTTATTTCAAGTTGACAAATCTAATCATAATGCCCAATAGTGACTAAGTGGGAACAATTTTATTAGAAAAGAAAGTGAATATACATTTCCTTGTACTTAGTTAATGGGGTGCCATAGACATAGTAATGGTGATTTGTGACAGTAACTCTTACCAGTGGCCAAGCAGCCACACTGGAAAGCAGTTCTGAATAAAACTCTAATCTCCAGATATGAGGACAAGGTAACTGCAGTGTCTGTTACAGCACTGATCACCAGAATTTGAGTCAGCTGATGAGGATGGTGAGGGAAGTGTCCCTTTCCTTTTTCACATTTCATGTGCATCATGACAAGGAGCTTTCTGTCTAGTTTGACAGGACAGTCTCAATTAGGGAAGACTATTCTTTGGCCAAGGAAACAGACACAGCTACATGCCACTGGCACAACTGCCAAACAAGCTCTCAGACAACTAAATTCAATCTCTTTGAAGTGATCCTCAGATGAAGCCATTAGCCACTGCCTGGAAAACACGATGTGTGTGTATATGTGTGTAAATGTGTGTGTGCATGTGTATATGCCCATGTACTACCCTGTATATGGCTGTATGTAGGCGAGAGGTCAACATTGGGTATCTTTCTTTCTTGCTTTCCACCTTATTTTCCGAGACAGAGTCTCTCACTGAACATGGAACTTAACATTTCGGCTAGACTTCCTGGCCAGCAAACCTTGGGATTCACCTCTCCCCTCCCCATGAGTACCAGGGTTACAGACATGCACTGCCACTCCTGGATGTTCACATACATGCTAGGGATATGAGCTCAGGTTCTCATGCCTCCACAGCAAGCACTTTACTCACTAAGCCATCTTCCCAGCCCTGGAAGACTCTTTTGATCACCATGACTGGGGAGGTGATACTGCAAACTAGTATATAGAGATGAGGGAGTCTGCTCAACCTGCCACAGACAATACACAGATAATCACATCACAAAGAATGACAGCTCAAGTGTCATGGTTCTGCCTTTGAGAAATTGGCCAGATATTCTGTGAGATAAGCCAAAGGATTTGTGAGTATAAGGATAAACACCTTGAGTCATTGGTGACCCACACTGGGGACAGGTCCAGTGAGACAACAGAAGCATTTATGGTGCAGCAGGAAGGACTCTGGACCACAATATCCAAGGCATGGATTTGCATCAAGGTGATGGCCCCACTTAGTGACAACTTGTGCTCCACCATGTTTATGTGGGATGTCAGGTTAATGACACCCATTGGACACTTTATGTAGGATGCCTGGTGAATACCCTCATCTGGTGCCTTGTATTGTAATATGTATAGCACCTACAAGACTCTGTGTAAGATGAAATGTAAATGGACTTTTGCAGTGAGACAGCCCTGCGCCTGACCAGGACATCATCCTAGGTAAATCTTCCAGGTCATGTGGTTCAAACCACCTCATCACACTGATGGGTCACCAGAATCCATTGGGAAAGTCACAAAGGTGCAATGCTCTGGCTCCATTCTCTACAGACTCAGGATCAGCTTCAGGATCCAGAACACAAGCCATAGTTGCAAAAATCACCTCAAGGACCCTGTGCTAGATAGCTTTAGTGTCAACTTGACACACCTGGGTTGAGGGAGCCTCAGTTGGGGAATTGACTCCACTGAACTGTCCTGTGGCCATGTCTGTATAGTATTGTCTTGATTGTTGAGCAATGTGGGAGGGCCCAGCCCACTATGGGTAGTGCCACCCCTGGGCAGGTTGTTGTGTATGGTATAAGAAAGCAGGCTGAGCATGGGCCAGGGGATCAAGCCAGTAAGCAGCATTCCTCCATGGCCTGTGCTTCAGCTCCTGCCTCCAGGTTCATGACCTGAGTTCTGTGGTGGGCTCCCTTAATGATGAACTGTGACCCAGAAGATATAAGCCAAATAAACCCTTTCTTCCCCAAGTTCGAATTGGTCAGAGTGTTTTGTCATAGTAATTGAAAGGAAACTAGAACAGACCCTGAAGCACAAGTACAGTCAGGTGGATCGTCAAAGCTCTCTGTTACCCTGGCATCAGGGAAACCTAGAATCGGATCCTCAAGTTCCCACCAAACACAACTTCTTTCACTTTATGCAAATCAACAATTTTTAGATCTGAGGTAACTGCACTGATTTTGTGGCTCCTATTGTTACTACTTATGTTAGCACTACCAGTACTCTTGCCAACAGTAAAATAATACAATTAACAAAACCACAATGTCAGAGTTGGTACCTGTTCTTTTAAGATAAAAAAAAATTCAACAGTCCCAAGCACCATCCAAAGACGTATGTCTCCACCCTTTACCAGGGAATACTTGGTAGGGAAAGCTCACTGCTTACCCATGTGTGTCAAATCCTGGGTTCATGTTTCCTGATCACTCTCTAGGCCATCTTGTCTGTTTCCTTTACATGGACTGTGATGACAGGATTTTCTCCAGTATCATAACCTCTGTTCATCCTAGTTCTCTGCATGTAACTTTACTAATAGTTTGGGGAGCTTATGGGGACTTGTAACAGAAATAGCATTAATTTGTATAGATTTGATGCTTAAAAATTCTTCCTGGTGGGGCTGGAGAGATAGCTCAGTGGTTAAGAGCACTGGTTATTCTTGTAGAAGAGCCAAGTTCAAATCCCAGCACCCACATAGTGGCTTACAACTATCTGTAACTCCAGTTCCAGGAGATCTGGTGCCCTCTTCTGTCCTTGGTGGACATTGCATAACACAGATGCACTTAACATACACACAGGCAACACACTCACACACATAAAATAAAAATAATAAATAAAATATTTAAAAAATCTTCCTTGGGGCTGGAGAGATGACTCAGCAGTTAGGAGAGCCGACTACTCTTGCAGAGGACATGGGTTCGATCCCCAGCACCTACATGGCGGCTAAGAGCCGTCTTTAACTCCAGTTCCAGGGAAATCCGATGCCCTCTTCTGACCTCTGCAGCATTGCACGACACAGGTACACCAACCTGCATGCAGACAGTACATTCATACACATAAAAAATAAATAAATTAAAAAATTCTTCCTTGCCAGACTGGTGGCATGTGCCTGAAACAGTGCTCAGGAGAATACGTCAGAATACTGAGGTCAAGGCCAACATGGGCTACATAATGAGACCTTGTTTCTGTCAGTCAATCAGTCAATAAATGAAAATTCTCTATGCATTTCTACCAGCTCAAACTGAAGGGATCAGCTGGGTTATAGCTGGATTCTGTCTTACATGCTTCTTTCTCCTCACTTTGCATGACAAAAAGGAAGGAACGAAAAACTGAATTAATGAATACTGTTTATAACTATATATGTTCATATGCATGTCTTTGTTAGTTTATATATTTCTACATGTGGATATATTTATGCATGTATAAAATGTATGCATGTATGAAATGTGCTGTTCTACTGAGCAATTCACTCGCCCTTTGTTTTGCTTTCTCTTTCATCTCATCTCATTTCCTTGTGACCCATTAAGCTGTTTACATGAATAAAGACAATCACCTTCCTAATAAAAATATATTGCCATCTGCTGGGAAGCTCTACTGGCACAGCATCTGTGTTGACCCTCACCTCTGAGGGCTCTAACTCCCCTTGGCTCACCAGAACACCTAGATGTAGTTGTTGCTTTTTCATCTTCAGATGAGGATCTGAGTCTCAGAGATATTCCATTCATGACTTGATGAATTCATGACTTGAAAAGGCTGGAGCCATAACAGTGACAAAGCCCCTGGTTCCTCAATTCTAAATCCAAAACTTTCCTTTCCTCAGCTAATAATATTCCATGCTGCATGTATATGAAAATCATCAGGGGGCTTTAAAATACTGATGGTGGACTGCACTCGTGGGCACTGCCAATGGCACTGTTGATGCTAAGGTAGCCTGTCAAGGACCATCGATGTCCAATATGGCAACCTACCATCCAGGGGTACTCAGCATAACCACAGAAAAGCAAGGGCTGAATACCTGGCCTCTCCACAGCATAGAATACACACTTCCCTGTCACCTCACCCAACAGCCTTCTACATGTTATTTTCAGTCCAAAACCTCTATATCATTTGACCACATTTCAGATGAATATTTGCCAGTCCACCAAGTCTATCCCATAATACTGCTTTTCCTGATCCTCCTTTTCCTCTTCACAGGCACAAAGAAGCGTTCTCATGACTCACCAGCCTCAAGCACTAGCTCCACAAGTCACCTTACCTTGCCAGGTAGGTAAATGACATTGCTCCCTTACCTCAGTGACCACAGACTACAGAAAGGACTGGCTTCTCAAGAGGTGCAAGTAGCAGATGGTAGCTAGTCAACTTCTCTTTATCTGAGAGCTTAGTGTCTGTTGTCTGTTTGTGAGGCTTTCTTTGGTCAGGCTATTTCCCTAGTCAATCACAACTGTTTCCACTCAGCAATGGATAGACTAGAATTGTGCTCAGTCCCAAGAGCAGACTAAGCAGTATCTGGATCCGAGAGGCAGGTGGTACAAGGAAGGAATGTAGGTGTGTGTGTATGTGTGTGTGTGTGTGTGTGTGTGTGTGTGTGTGTGTGGCGGGGGGGAGATAGACAGAGACAGAAAGAGACTTGGATTCAAATTCCAGCTTTGTTGTGTTCAAATTTTGCAACCTTGTCTTTGCTTCTTTGTCATGGAACTTTGTTGTGCTCACCTGTCTCATCTGTCTGATAAGAGTTAGAAACAATGCCTCCAAACTGAGCACAGTCTGACACAGTGCCATAGGCAATGGCAGTTAACTTCTACCATTGAAACTTCAGAACTGGATATGACCCAGATCCTTCTAGCATTTAGGAAAGTGTTTGCTCCTGACGGTCCTCTATAGTTGCAGGTAATGGCAGGGGCACCTGCTAGTCACCCTGAGTCTACAATTAACTCTAGTGAGACTTGGGAAAACACATTTGTTTTGAGGGAAGGAGTTATAAGAAGTAAGTATAGTTATTGTGATTTTTTTATTTTAAAACTATTTGCATTAATTCTTTGAGGATTCCACACATTGAATTTTGATCATATTCACCTCTCTCCCCCAACTCATTCCAGATCCACCTTTCATCTTTAACCAACCAAACTTTGTGTCCTTATTTTTTAAGCCATTGAGTCCAATTTGTTGTGCCATATGCTCTTTGGTGTGTGGTCATCCACTGGACCTTGGCTGACCTACCAGGGACCACACTTTCAAAGAAAATGAAACAAAACCCCTCCCAGCAGCTATCAGTTGCCAGTAGCTCTTCAGCTATGGCTGGGACATCATGCCCTCCTCCGCTCTATGCCTGGGTTTTGTCTTATTTGACTATGCTGTCACAGTGGCTGTGAGTTCATATATGCAACTCCCCTGTTGTGTGTAGAATACACTCTTTCACTGTAGTCATCCGGTCCCTCTTCAGTGATGTCCCCTGGCCCTTAGGAGGAGGAGTGTGATCTAGATGTTCCATTTACAGCTGGCCACTCTGCAGTCTCTTATTTTCTGCATGTTGACCAGTTGTGGGTCTCTATATTAATTGCCACCTATTATGAAAAGAATCTCCTCTGGTAAGTTTTGAGAGATGCACTAATCTATGGCTGTAACAATAAGTCACTTATTCACTGCTGGTGGGAGTGCAAAGCAGTGGAACCGTTAGAGAATGCAGCATGGAGAGCTAGAAAGTAACCAAGCACTGATGCAGCTATCTCATTCTTAGATCATTTCTTTGTAACTAATAAGTAAAACTACAGGGAGGAAAAATGTTGGTGGATAAAACATAGTACCCTTGGAGGTCAACCAAGATGCCCCTCCTTAGTGTTTCTATTACTTTTTATTCTTAAAGTTATACCTCATGTGGAATTTGTTATATCTCATGTGCAATTTTGTTTTCCCCTTTTGAAGATTTTTCTGTATGTTTGTAAATTAAATATTTCAGAGATTGGCTAAGACTTCTGTGATGATACTCCTTTATTTACACCAGCAATGCTAATTTGGTATCTATACAGTTTTATTATCATAAGCAGTGTCACTTTCTTTTGCATAGATCTTTATTGTCTTTAAGTGTGAAGTATATGAGATTTTTAAAGGCAAGATTGCTGGCTGCAGGGTGTGTGCATATTAGGGTCTTGACAGTATCCAGATAATTATTTATATTCCATATCATACTTTATGTATTATATTTCACCATTTTCTTGCCAGTGCTAAATGTTATATTTCATAGTTTACCACTTTAATTAGGAAAAAATGACACCCTTATTTTCTTCATCTTTATCTTCTTTAAAAAGGTTTCTAATGTTAATTCAATTTTTAGATTCTTCCTTTGGGGAATTATTAAATTTTATCCATTCTGTGAGGCCTATTGCCTTGTAATCTCTCTGAATTTAGCTTTAATCCATGGTGTGTGATTCTTTAGTTAGCAAGACTTTCTTTTTTGCTTGTATGTGAAATAATAGTTCATTTTAAGTGGATGAAATGCCATCTATTGACCTGCTTTTTCAGCTTTGGTCTGTGGTTTCTTGCATGAGCCTGATGGCTGGATTCAGTCAGTGTTTGCTGAGGAGCCCTTGAATTTTCTTGTCTCTGCAACTGCCTGAAACTAATTTTCCTTGACTAATTTCTCTTTGCAGCTATCTCCAAATTGTCTGGGTAGAATTAATATTTCATTAATAGACAGTGATCTGCTTTAAAGTGCTTTTACCTGTTGAAAGGTGGCTTTTTCCACAGTGAAGACCGTCCTAGTATTTTCTGACCCCCATGCTGCATAGGTGATAAGCAAATGTTCCCAAGGCTCATGTGAGCCAGTGAGTACTCATAAATTTAGTTTGCGATTAGGTAGAAAGGAGAATCCTTGGGAAAGGGTTCATTTTATTTTATTTTATTTTATTTTTAATTTTTTAAAATTTATTTTTGTATGTGTATGAATGTACTGTCTGCATGTAGGTTTGTGCACCCGTGTCGTGCAATGCCGTGGAGGTCAGAAGAGGGTGTCAGATTCCCCTGGAACTGGAGTTCTCCTGGAATTGGAGTTACAGAAAGTTCTTAGCTGCCATGTGGATGCTGGGGATCGAACCCGGATCCTCTGAAAGAGCAGTTGGTGCTCTTAACCACTAGGCTATCTCTTCAGCCCCAGGAAAGGGCTCATTTTAAAACTTGAATTTGCTTTCAGCATACTGACTTGCTTTTAAATACTAAGACTTTTGGTCTCAGTGCTTGAAGCCCCTCCCATTCTGCCTGTGCTGTGGTTAATGTTCTTAAGACTGCAGAATGTTAGCTTTATACCAGCAAATGTTAGTTTTACTCCTTGCAAAGGTATCTTATCTCAGGCCAGGTGGAGAATCTGAGCCCACTCTACCCATCTACAAGAGTATACTGAGCTGATGTCTCTCCTGATGTGCTGAGCACCTGAGGCTGCTTCACCTGAGGCTAACTTGCTAGGTTTACACAGTCTCTGAGTCAGTGATGGCCACTTTATCTTTAGCCTGAGTTTGGCAATCTAAAATTGTCCCAGAGTGATGTCTTAAATTTTACATTCCAACCACCTCAGAAGCCTATGGGGTAGATGAGGTGTTCTCCAAACACCAGGCACAGTGACAGCAGCACTCTGTCTAGCTGATGTCCTCCACCAGCTCTCTCCATCCCCTTTCTACCTCAGGAACTGAGCACATTGCCTTCTTTTCACTAAGATGCCCCAATGGCCACCTCGTCAGATCTGGGTGGCTCCTCCTCACAATTCCGCTTCATAGGAGCTTTTCATACTATCATAGCTACATCATAGATAATTTCAACCATCACCAATAAACAGCAGCTTTTAAAACCATCAATTACACAGCCAGTTGAATGGATGTGGTTGGAATTTTTTTAAAGTTCATCCGTAACATGGTCTCCATGACCAGATCCAGTGAACCAAATCGGTCAGCTCCAGGCTATTCAATTCAGTCATTAAAAATGAAAACTCCTTTTCAGAGTTCTGGCCAACATGGACTAAGAGTTCATTCCTTGACCTACATTCCTCTTCTCCAAAAGATGAGCAAAATAAGAAAACAAATAAAAGTGTTTTGAAAGGTAGTGCTAGCGATAACCAGGTCTGAAAACTAGAAATATAAGGGAACATATACAGGGTGACTGACATAGGACTGAAGTCATAGGACATCTGTACTCTGCACCCTAAAATTGTCAAGAAGGAGCAAAAGGGACTAAGAATGCTCCAGGGACACAGGGATTCCAGACAGAGGGACTGAGTCTGAATAGAAGTCATGGAAAAGAAGAGTAAAAGGAATGCTGTTGACTTTGGAGCTGCAGTCTGAATTATCGCCTGGGGAAATGGAAGGGCATTGGTCTACCATTTCTTCAAGACCCAGCCAGCTTTAGAACTGAATCTACATTGTCTCCAGTATGGCCTTAGGGCTTTAGAAACAACATATCACCATAAGCCCTCACTCTGACCCAGAAGTTCAAGGGACTAGATAGAAATAATGCAAACTCTAGATGAAACAAGGAATTGGAGTTGGAAAGAGGTAAGGTGGGAGGAAGAATATAACTCCTAAATTTCAGAGATAACAAAGGAAAGGACAGGTAAATCAGGTTTCATTGAAATTCAAACTTTGGGGCATCTAGCAATATTATGAACAGAGTGAAAAGGCAGTAGAATGGGAGAAAATGCCTGCAAACCCTGTATGTGAAGAGAGAGTCAAAATCTAAAATGAACTTCAGAAACTCAACAACAAAAACCAGATAACCAAAGAGAAAAATGGCCAAAGGATAAAAATAGACTTCTTCAAAAATCTCCAAAGAACGAGTAAATGTGTGATTAGATGCTTAATCAATATGGTGAGTCAGAGAAATGCAAATCAAGCTAATATGATCCTACTTCACGTGTACTAGAATGACTGGAGAAGCAGATGAATAATAACATGTGTAGGTGAAGATGCTGAGAAATTGTAACCCTTATACATTACTGGGAGAAGCATAAAATGGTATAGCCACTTTGGAAATGTTTAACCAATTCTTAAGAAGTTAAATTTAGCCAGATTCCTGTTAGCATTTGTGATGTGTTCAGCACCAGGCCAGTCTACAGAGCAAGTGGTAGAGCAGCGAGGCTAGGTAGAGAAACCTTGTCTCTAAAAACCAGAAGTTAAAAATAGAGTAAACAGATGATGCAAAAATCCTTCCAGATTTGCATACAAGGGAATTAAAAGCAGATATTCACATAAAATCTGTTTGTAAGTGTCCACAGCAGCAATTTTCATAATAGTTCCAATGGGAAAACAACTTAAATTCTAAAAAAAATGGATGAAAATATTAATACAATGTCATCTCCATTTGGAATGAATGAACTACTGGTACATTCCACATTCTGAATGAGCCTTGAGAAGAGGCCAGGCACAAAAGCCATGTGTCAAATGATTATGCTTATATCTAATATTCAGAATAAGCTGTCCATAAAAACCTCAAATATATAGTTGTCGTCAGAGGATGAGTGAAGAGGAGAATGGGGTGACTCTCCAAGGCCATGGGATTTAGTTTTGTTATTTATTTTTGTTTTATTTTTTCAACTTTTTAAATTGAATTTCTGTGCATTTCACATGCAACATCCCAGCTATCTCCATACCCATTTCCCCTGTTGGCACCTTCCTCCCCCCACCTCCCAGAATCTATATGTTCTGTCATCTGTGTCAAGGCCAATCATGCAAAGCTAGTGTCCTCTGATGTCCCTCAGTGCAAATTCATCCACTGGGGTCTAGTCAGCCCGTTTTCTTGAGGTGATTAAATTCTTAGAAATTAGATGATGAGGGGCTGGAGAGATGGCTCAGTGGTTTAGAGCACCCACTGCTCTTGCAGAGGACCTGGGCTCGATTCCCAGCACCCACATGGTGGCTAAGAAGCGTCTCTGACTCCAGTTCCAGGGGAATCCGATGCCCTCTTCTGACCTTCACGGCATTGCACGACACAGATGCACCAACCTACATGCAGACAATACACTCATACACATTAAAAAATAATAAATAAAAAAAGAAATTATATGATGAAAATGATCACACAATTTTGTAACTATACTGAAAGCCATTTGAGGTATATCTCAAAAAGGAGAATTCTATGGTGAGCAAACTACACTTCAACTACAAGATGAAAGTATGGAAGATAGAAACATGACCACACACATCTCAGGAATTCCAGTAGGGTAGGAAGAGTAGTGGAAAAGTGACATTTCAACAAATGGATGCTTTAACTGAAGTAAAGAAATATTTAAACCCTCAGATGGAAAATTTGCTTTAATTATCATACCTAAGTAAAACAAATGCAATTTCTAAAGACGTTGGAGGAGATGTTCCAAAATTGCTTCAAGGGTGAATGTGCTGGGTAGCTTTAGTGTCAACTTGACACACCTGGGTTGAGGGAGCCTCAATTGGGGAATTGGTTCCATTGGCTTGGCCTGTGGCCACATCTGTGGAATATTGTCTTGATGGTCGAGCAATGTGGGAAGGCTCAGCCCACTATGGGTGGTGCCACCCTGGGCAGGTTGTTGTGTACTGTATAGGAGGGCAGGCTGGGCATGGGCCAGGAGAGCAAGCCAGTATGCAGCATTCCTCCATGGCCTGTGCTTCAGCTCCTGCCTCCAGGTTCCTGCCCTGAGTTCCTGCCTTGGGCTCCCTAAGTGACAAACTGTGACCCAGGAGATGTAAGCGGAATAAACCCTTTCCTCCCCACGTTGGTGTCGGTCAGAGTGTTTTGTCACAGCAATGGAAGACAAAGTAGAACAGTGAAGAATGCTGGGAAAGGCTAGTTATGGTCAGAAAGCTGCAAGTAACCAAGTGGCAGCGACGTTTTCACTGGCCACAGTGACTCAAAAGGCAAGGAAAAATAACCTCCTATATGCCAGGAGTAATGTTTAGTGGCCCAAACAAGTCAGTTATTACAACTAGTGGAAGAAACAAAATATTTTCAGTACTTATACAATCTGTACAATGACATAATTTACTACTCACATATCATTGCTAAAAACATGTTCAGGAGAAAGGAAAGTGACCTAAAATGAAGCGTGAGAATCATAGAGTATACAGATCAATAGACATGTTAGTAAGTATATATAACTAATTACCATAGAAATAATGTCCAGGTAGCAAAGAGAAGCTATAAATGGAAGGAAATATTTCAATATGGAGCTAGAGAATACTAAATTATTTTTTCATTAAAAAGAACTTTACAATTTTTTGGCTTTCTCGCACACACACACACACACACACAAATCAGTAAAATAATTTAAATATAACTGATAGCATGTTATGAACTTCTGTGTTCTCCCCCAATTCTATGTGTCTAAGGCTAATACCCATATAATCCTATTTGGAAGTGATTAGGGAAACCACCAGATGAGAATACAATCAGGAGCTGGCTCTCTAAACTGAAAGAAGAGGCCCTTACCAGAGCTCAACAGTACTGGAACTCAGAGTTTTCTCAATGTATATTTTTATTGAATTTTTGTGGATTTCCTACAATACATTTTAATCATTTAAACCTCCCCAGTCTGCACCGTAGCCTGGCTGCCCACAGGATTTCATGTGTTCTGTCTTGGGTAAAGCCTATTGAGTCAAGTTTGTGTACCCAGCTGTCTCAGTGTGAGTTTATCCACCCCATCCTGTTCAGCCTATCTAGCCTCACTCCCTTAAAGATCGACTCTTCCTCACCCAACAGTTGATCAGCTGTCAATAATTCCTTGGCTAAGATTGTGGCTTGCTGTCCATTCCCCAGTTCTATGTTGATTTTTGTCTAATCGAGTTTGCAAGGTTTTGTGCATACTATCACCATTGCTGTAAGTTCATATGAGCGATTTCTTTCTACCACTTGTGGAACTCAGACCTCAGAATTCAAGTCTTATAACCATGAGAAATAAACTGTTGTCACTGAGTTCCCCAGTCAGTCATTTGGTATAACAGCCTGAGCTATTGTACCAAACAAGCATTTGGATGAAAACCTGAACAAGCAAAGAGAAGTCACTAGATGTGAACAGGACAATAAGACAGCCAAGAAAAAAGAATCATAAACACCACACAAAATTAGACTTCAGAAATAAGTCCAAGATATAAACTAGTAGCAATATTGCAACTGCTTTAGATTTGCTTTATAAATACAGAGGCAATCTGATAAGGAAAACAAAATCCATTCCATTCTGCTTTTAGGTTTAATATATTACAAAAAATCCTGTGAAATATAAAGCTAGTTCTTTTGAATTCTATTATGCAGATGTACAACAGTATATTTAATCATCTTCCTATTGTGGTTATTTTCTGTTGTTACAGGAAACTGTTTATGAACAGTGTTTAACATAATGTTGAAGAAGAAAAGCAAGCCAAGCACCTAACACAATTTATATTATTTAAAAATATTTTATTAATTGTTTGAGAACTTCATAAAATGTATTTTCATCATATCCACCTTCCCCTGCCTCCTTCCAGATCCGCCTCTCTGAACTGTGTGTTTCCTCCCTCATCAAGTACAATTTATATTATTTTAACACATGCAGAAGTATTAGCTATTTTATGGGTAACAATGTAATAATATCATGCTTATGTTCACAAATAATTCTAGATTTTGGCTTTTAAAGGAAAGAGGGAATAATAATTAATTAAATCCTACTTCATGTTTAATCTCTTGTGTGTAAAGGGGAGGGTATGGGTGGAGGCGAGGCCAAAGGTTAATATTGAGTACCTTCTTCTATCTCTCTTCACCATGTTCCTTGAGACAGGGTTTCTCATTGAAGCCAGACCTCACTGGTTCATGGCCAGCAAGCTACAGACGTGTGCCACCATGCCTGACTTTTTCTATGGTGCTGAGGGTCTGAGCTCAGATTCTCATGCTTGTGCAGCAAACACTTTACCCAGTGAGCATCTCCTTAGCTCCATTTAATCTCTTTAAAAGTATTTTTGAATATGCTGGGCATGGTGGCAACTGCCTTTAATCCCAG
Source organism: Rhizomys pruinosus (assembly GCA_009823505.1). NCBI lineage: Eukaryota > Metazoa > Chordata > Mammalia > Rodentia > Spalacidae > Rhizomys > Rhizomys pruinosus. Next base: position 2,824,461 of record VZQC01008065.1, on the reverse strand, counting down.
CACTTGGTAGGCAGAGACAGGTAGATCAACGAGAGTTCAAAGCCAGCCTGGTCTACATAGCAAATTTCAGGCCAGCTGGGACTAAAGGGAGACCCTATCTCAAAAAGACCCAAAAATTATTTTTGAACAAACATGGAAAACATTAGGATTTTATTAAGCCATACTAAGAGTATAGGTACTGGTTATGTTAGCATTTACAATTTTCTATATGTTTGAAACAATTTTAAGTAAACTTGTATCTCATTTGCAAGATAGTTTTGTCTGATTTCGTCCATGTTGTTAATTTAGCATCTGTTCTAAAAATGTTGATAGTTTCCCTTCCTAAACTATGGGTATGATGGGTGTTGGGGTATGAAGATTTGAGTCTTTAAAAGTTCTGCAAGTGACATGTTTCCATCTGGAAGCCCACAGCAGTAATTTCATTAAAGGACCATGGTTTCTGAAGTATCTAAAAGGATCATTCTCAAGCCTCAGTGCCAAGAGTTTGGGGGTCATCGCTTTGATTCCTTTCACATCAATACCAAAGTGGCTCTCATAATAGGAAAGTAATAGTACCCACAGCCATTGTTTTTCATAGTGCCAACTTGATCTACAGTTCATGGGATTTGTAAACCTCATGGGGTTCTATGGGTGGGGCCATCAATAATGGAGAACTGGGGAAATGTTGGCTCTTGCCAGAAGAGTGACTGAGAGTTTCACCACCACTACCAGTATGACTGCCAGTGATCCAGAGCAGTCACCTTTGAGCAGCTTCCCAAGGTGCCTTACCTCCAGAAATGATCTTAGATGAAAAGGTACGGTACCAGTCATTGCTGCTGCAGATGTAGCTGAGTGCTCCTTCTGGCATATAGTTGCTGGCATGTACAGTAGTCTTAACAGTAGAGGTAGCTCTGCTTCTGAACTCTCCTGCCTGCTGTAGAAGTTTAGTGTGTTAATTGCTAGCTGGCTCCCAATGACATTGTTGTGTGTCCTGTTGCAGGAGACTACGGATAAAACCAGCCAGGAGTTTCTTTGGAAGAGACTTGACCATCTCCAAGGTCTGAAGACATTATAGAGCTTATATTTCTATTATACAAACTCTACATGTATTGTAAGTTATTGAGCATTTAACTTCAAAAGTGGTGACTTTTGGGTTCCCTAATACAGTTTTTTTTAACTTGTACTTTTATATTTATTTCAAACATACAAACATCAGGGACAATGCTAAGATATTAACATGTACTAAATTCTTTAATTCTCTGAGAATGGTAAAAACATCTCCATGTCGCAGATTAAGAAGCTGAGGCATGCAAAGATTCATGGCTTGCCCATTAACAGTGGCAAGCCTGTACCCTTTCCTGGGAGATTCATTGCCAGCAAGTCAAGACTGAAGTTAAATACTCCACACTTGGAATCATGTTTCCCCACACTTATATCTGTCTGGGGAGGAGACAGCTTCCCGTCTATGGATTTAAAGCCCATGGCTCCAATGTGAAGGGATCCTACACTGTCTTTCAAGTGAAGATTCAAGCCATGTTCATCCCACAGCTCTCTTTTACCCCAAGTTCATTGAGAGCTGGCAGTTGTCATTAATTTCCCCTGGACTGAATCAAAGCTTACTTTTTATGGCTTGATGTAGCACTCAGGGCTGTAGAACTCTGAAGACATTTCCTGTTACAAGTTTCTGAATTTGTTTAGCAAGGACAAGAGGCATGTGGTTACTGACTAGCCTCACGTTTCCAATCTGTTCACTCATTTGGAAAAAAATATACATTTTGATGAGAAAGATCAAGTGAAAGACTTAGTTTGCACAAACTCCAAAATATTTTTCTCCACTTGAGCAGCATGGAACATGTACTTTGTGTGTGCTGGGACAAACAAGGTGAAAACACTGAAATTAAAATGATTAGCTTCCTGAAGGAGGTTTTCTTACTTTTTCCCTTAATGTCATAGGGTATTTGAGGGCACCTGTTGTTTGAGCAAAGAAAGAGTTGACTTTACAGCCTTATTTAATTATTCTTCCACTCACCAGTGTGTCAGTGGAGAAGGTTGAATATACTGTGCATGCCTCAGTGCCTTGCCATCTTATAGTGAAACCTGTCCCTAGGAGCTGGCCATGCAGCCTTTGTAAAGCAAAGGTTTGCTCAGGCCGCAGACTTCACACTAGAGAGGAAATGAACTTGCCGACATTATTTTTAGACAAACATAGGCAGCGAATCTAGGTATGAAGATGTTGCGGAGGTGAGGAAAGAGATAGGCACCGATGTCTTTGCCAGCTGGTATACATCTGAAGTGAGTCATTTACTCTTTAAATGGAACATTTATGAAGGTTATCGCCTGTAATTCAGAGTAGGTTATTCACTCATTTCAATATTTCTCAGCACCAACTGTTAACTGTGGTGTGATTCAGATCAGGAAACACATTATTTAGGTACTTTGTACCTGTCCCAGGAAGTAGACATACAGGACTGAATTAGTACCCAGTGGGAAAAAGTACCCAAAAGGACCAGAGGCTCAGCTTGAAAGTGACTCAAGGTATTGCTGTGCCTCAACCTAAGGAATGCTGGGAGTCTTAGAAAGCAGACATGCTCTTGTCCTTTTCTCATTTTCCTGTATTCTCCTAATTATAACTAGGTTAGAGGTCAGGGACCGGAACACCTTTGCTCTTATTACTTGGCTAAGCCATATTTCCTATAGCACTCTTTTGTACTTGTAATTCGGTCTCGCTCAACGTCACCAAGTGAACCTATATCTTTTTACTTGCCTAGTTCAATATGTGGGTATCCTGGTGTTTACTGTCAACTTGACACAATCTGGAACCAGCTGGGAAGAGGGAACCTCCATTGAAGACTTTCCATGATTAGACTGGCCTGTGGGCATGTCTATGGGGCATGTCCTTGGTTGCTAATTGATGTAGGATTGCCCAGCCCACTGTGGGAGGTGCTAGCCCTGAAGAGATAGACCTAGGTTGTATAAGAAAGCTAGCTGAGCATGAGCCAAGGAAAACAAACCAATAACCAGCATTCTTCCATGGTTCCTGCTTGAGATCCTGCCCTGACTTTCCTCAGTGAGGGGCTGTGACCTGGAAGTGTGAGATGGAATAAATCCAGTCTTCTCCAAGTTGCTTTTGGTCATGATGTTTATCATAGCATGAGATCAAACCAGGATGGTGGGCTAGGTATTCTTTGCTTAGAATACCAGGAAGTTTCAAGAAGTGGTTTCCTTAAGCAGCTAAGTGATATGCTGTCTGCCAAATACAAATAAATGCATTCCATAATCTCTTCATTGTGTGGTGAGATCTTTTAAGTATAAAACTTCTATGTGTGGAATTAAATGAATTTTCTCTACTGTCATTAGAAAACCCAACAGAAAACTCCATTGCAAAGCACCCCCTTAGTCTTTCAAGTTCCTGTACTATGTAATATTGATCACCAAGTGCCTGCTATATACCATGACTACCAAGAACTGCCTATATGTTTTCTCATGTATAGCCCTTCAAAGATTTCTCAGCAGTCATACATTGCAGTTTCCATTTTTCCCACTTCACAGAATGAAGAAAGAGAACAAAGCCCTGTGTAGAGGAAGTCCTCCTGATGGTGTGGCTGTCCCAGTTCTGTGTCCTCTAAGCCCCCACTCCTCCTACAAGGCTACCTACTGCTCCCCCAAAGAGACTTACAGGGGTCTTTTGTCATGGATCTTAGTACATGGTCAATATCATGGCAAGTGACAGTTGAAAGGGACAAAAACAGGCTTGTATGCACTGACCAGACCTAGTCACCTGTCCAAAAGACCTGTCTAACCCTAAATACTGACACATATCACGTGACAATAGAGATACACTACCGTTGGGTGATTTCATTGTTGTATGAACATCATCGATTATATTTAGACAAACCCCAGTGGTATAGCCTACTACATAGGATAGGCCATGTGGCCAATCCTATTCTTCATGCAGCCCACCATTAACTACAACATCATTATATGAAATGCACAACTGTATTCTAGCTAAAAATTGTTTTGAAATACACTTAGTTCAGTGGTTTTTATTTTTCTTTTATTTATTTTTTTTTAGTTCAGTGGTTTTTAACTTGGCTCAGCATTAGAGACAGTGGGTGCTACAAATCTCCTGATTTGGGGCCTCTATTCCAGAGGCTCTTTGGGCTAGGACTTGGGCATTGGTCCTTTTTGATTATGTTTTGAAATTATATTCATGGTACCTGACTTTTTAAAAGACTATAAAAACGTTTATTTATTATTTTTATTTTATGTGTATGAGTGTATTACCTGCATGTGCACCTGTATCCCGCAATGCCTGTGGAGGTCAGAAGAAGGCATTGGATCCCCTGGAACTGGAGTTAGGATGGCTTTTAGCTGCTATGTAGGAGCTGGGATTTGAACCTGGGTCCTCTGCCAGAGCAGTAAGTGCTCTTAACCAGGCCAATTCTCCAGGCCTTAAAATACTTTTAGAAAAAAGATTTTTACTCTGTGTCTATGCATGAGCCTGCATAGAAAATGTGAACCGTGTGTGCAGGAGCACAGGGAGGTCAGAAGAGGTGTTAGAGTCTCTAGAACTAGAACTACGAATAGTTGTGAGCCACTCTGTGGGTGCTGGGAACTGAACCTAGGTCCTCTCCGCAAGAGCAGTAAACACTTAGCAGTCAACTGCTGAGCCATCGCTCCAGCTCCTGGGTATTGGTGAGCTGAGTATCACCAGGGCTGAGAGCTGCAAGTGGAGGCAGGCAGCTGCGGACTGGCCAGAAGGCATCTGGGCAAACAATGTTCTGGGGGAGATGGGGGTGCTGGCTTGGAGTTCTTTCCATATCAGATTGGTGATAGTGTGATTCAGATAAAATCAGGTTCACCTCTTATGGGAGCTTCTCAGATTGAAAACTTCCTTTCACCTCACAGACCTCTTTCTGAGGAGAATAAAAGGAATATATAGATCATTTGCCTTCTCATTTTTTGAAGTAAAGTCTTTGGAGAGCCAGAGTATTTAAAATGTTGATAATGGGCTTAATCGTTCTAGTGTTTTTACGAAATACACCTTGAAGAGTTTAAAAATAGATAGCCACTTGATGTGTTGTTTAAGAGTAATTTTCTGGTTGGGTTAATGTTGCTAAATTGTATTTCTAAAAAAGAAAGGGATCCTATCAACCTGACTTCATTATAATTGTTCCATGTCTTGGGAATATTTGTGGATCCCCAAATTTGGAAAGATATGCTGTCTCTACATATTCCTGGCAACTATAGATCTGGGTAATTCAGGTGTTCACCTTAGGAAGGGGAGAGAAATGGATACCGATTGAGCACCTCCTGTGCATCTGTGCTGTGCTGTGCTGGCTGCTTTCCCATGTGTTCTCCTTTTCATTCTCACTATTGGCTTCTAAAGTGAGTGCTGTTGTCCCATTATTAAGGTGAGAAAGTGAAGGCACCGTGCTCATGTCACTGAGCCAGAGAGGAATCTGGCCATGTTCTAAGGATGGTGCGGCCACAAACAAAATCATGGGCATGAAGATGAGGAAAGAGAAGATAGGGAGATCAAGATGGTAGTTCTCCAACCCCAGCATGATGGAGTTGTAAGATGCTGGTGCCTCAGTTCTGCCTCATGGATTCTGCAGGATGTGCATTCACTAAATTTGGCCAAAGGCAATTTTAAGAACTTTTCATATGATCCTGATCAGCAGACAGGCCTGAGAACCACCAAGTGATCATTTGACCTATGGACCCAGAGTTTGCCTGGTGTCCTGGCTTGTTTTCAGTGGGCTAGCATTTGTGAACACTTATCACATTCCAGCCAGCACAGACAAGGCAAGAAATGAAAACAGTTGTCTCAGAACTTTGTAGCCTGGATCCTTACACAGTGCCTCCCTGAGCCATACCACTCATGGGTCACCTTCATAGGGGAACGTGGTTAAGTTACTAACAGGATACTGAAGAATCTAGGATATGCCATAGGTATTATGTTTATTTAAACAGTGATAGATAAATTAGGTGCAGTTTCAACCTGTTATGGCAATTATTAAAGCTGAATTTGGGGCCAACATAATTTTAAGTGTACCAGGACAGATCTGAAGTTTCTCACTGCTTGGATTGTGAACCCAGGCTCTAGCCATCCTTCCTCCTAGCTGTGATATAAACCCATTAAGCTTCAGTTTCCTTACCTGGAATAGGAATGATAATAGTATTTATCACAAAGGACTGTAGTGAGGGATAACTACGGGTTAACTCACATTGAATCCTTAGCATTGAGCCTTATACAGCTAGTATACAATATATGTTAGATATTACAATCATTTTACCAGAGCAATTCCTAAAATAAAATTCAGTCTGTTCTTATATTGTTCTGTCCTCGGTGGAGCTGATTAACATCCAATCCCATGTGATTCAAAAGTCCTGGATAATTCCATGTTTTTGTAAGGATTTCTCATGGGATGTCAGGCAGACTCAGTAAATATATATTGGTCTTAGAACTGGCATGTATGGAACTAGAATTGTTTTTCTTATAAAACAATATTTAAGTGGTAAATGATTATTTTAAAAATTTTTGGATTTATTTATTTTATTTTATGTGTATGGGTATTTTGCCTGCATGTAGGTACCCCCATGCCATGCAGTGCCCACAAAACCCAGAAGAAAATTTTGAATCCACTGGAACTGCAGTTATGGACAGTTTTTAGCTGCTGCATTGGTACTGGAAACTGAATCCAGGTCCTCTGGAAGAGCAGCCAGCGCTCTTAACTACTGAAACATCTCTCCAGCCCTAATAAATGATAATTTTTAAATATTGGTTTAGTGTACATTGTTGTATACATGTGTATGTAAATGAAGATAAAAATATGTATAAATGGAAATGTGCCCCTCCAATGGTTTTATCTTTGCAAGAGAAGACAACAGATGCCTAATGATTCTTTTCCTTAAAATTGTGGTGTTTATTCACAAGCCAAGAGTAGACAGAGAAAGTTGTCAGCATCTGAGGTTGAGGAACTGTAACAGGTTCTAAAATCTCTCCACGTAAAGGTTTTAATTTGCACTGCAGTGTGGCCCTTCCTCGAGATCCCGCTGAGGTCACTGTGGAATGAGGGAATTCAGAGCGAATTTAGTGGAAATTAGGTTTGTTAAGCCAGGCCTAAGTTGGAGCCTGGACCAGTGACCAAGCTCTGGCTGTTTCATTTAGTGCAAAGTAAAGTGGTGTTTGTGGAATTAAAGATAGGTGATGAAATTGATAGTCCAGTCTTCTAGAAGTGTTCTGCCGAACACGCTGAGAAAAAGGAGTCCTTTAGTCAAATAAAATTGAGAAAAACTGAATGCTCTTGACTCTTGGTAGTAGGTGTCACCATTATTTAAGGAACATATAAATCTTGATGTGAAGATCCTAGTTTCAGTTTCATTGGGTTAAATTTCACTGAAGAACACACACACACACACACACACACACACACACACACACACACACACTCTTCAGCCACATCTATTATTTCCATGGATTTATCAGGAGTATTTTGGATAAATGTAGATGGGTATAAATAACCTTGTTTTGGTCTTTCTGAGACAGGTTCTCCCTGTAGCCCCAGCTATCCTGGAACTCACTATGTAGACCAGACTGGCCTTGAACTCACAGAGATCCACCTGCATCTCTCTCCTGAATGTTGGGATTAAAGGGCTCGGCTCATGGTATAAATAATCTTAGAGGAGCTTCAAAACTCTCTACTTTTAATATCTGAAACCAACTAACAGCTTTATCCAGTTTATATGTGAACAAATCTGAATCTGTTTTCTGGAGAAGAAAAATTCTGTATAATAGTGAGTGTGTGTGTGTGTGTGTGTGTGTGTGTGTGAGAGAGAGAGAGAGAGAGAGAGAGAGAGAGAGAGAGAGAGAGAAAGAGAGAGAAAGTTAAATAAAATGAGTTAAAGCTCCTATGAGAATTGTTTTATGAAAACAAACATTTTGTATAATTGTTAAATAAAGAGTGGTGTTATGTCAGTTTTTATCTTGGGCTTGCTTTTTCCTAGCCTGTTTGAAAGTGGTGCGGGCGTGGTGGCGCACGCCTTTAATCCTAGCACTCGGGAGGCAGAGGCAGGCGGATCTTTGTGAGTTCAAGGCCAGCCTGGTCTACAGAGTGAGTTCCAGGACAGCTGGGACTACAGGGAGACCCTGTCTCAAAAAGACAAAAAAAAATGTTAGTGGGTGGAAGCTTCTGTTCACCTGATTTATTTCCACACACATTTAACTGCCCCTTTGTCTGGGTTAATGTAATTAACTGAAGCTTAGGTTGTGCTGTGCTCAGGAAAAGAATCAAAAGACAGTGTGCAAAGTCCGACACCCAAGAAGCATAACATCTTTGTAGTGCATCGTGATCTTGGAAGCTGAGGCCGAGTACTCTGCCAGGGACCACCAGGGAGCATAGCCTCGAAAGACACATATCTCCCATCTGTTATTATGACTTTCATCATTGCTCACACAGACAACGCTGGAGTTGGTGTGGCAGGATGATATTTTTTTTTCAAAGCCAATTTTTTTAATTTTTTTAATTAATTTTATTTATTTCTGTATGTGTATGAATGTACTGTCTGCATGCAAGTCTGTGCACCCATGTCGTGTAACGCTGTGGAGTTCAGAAGAGGGTGTCGGATTCCCCTGGAACTGGAGTTCTCCTGGAATTGGAGTTTGAGACGGTTCTCGGCCGCCATGCGGGTGCTGGGGATCGAACCCGGGTCCTCTGCAAGAGCGGTCGGTGCTCTTAACTGCTAGGCCATCTCTCCAGCCCCCAAAGCCAATTTTTATTGAAGCTTTGTGAATTTCAAACAAAATTTCCAATCAAATCTAGACCTATTCCCCATTCCTTCCCCCCAAGACGGAGGGAGGGAGGGAGAAGGAAGGAAGGGAAAGGAAAGAAAGAGCATATCAAGTATACAAACAAAAATCAGACTTCAACTTAACCAAGGAAGGCTTGAGTTTCATGTCAGAATCACAAGGAAAACCCTCAGGCCAATATCACAATGAAAAAGTAATATGAAAACCAAATAAATGTACCCCACCAATCACCACCAGTCCTGTAGCAAAGTTCCACAATGAGAACCCCTTAGAGATAACCCAGGATTTAAAAGAACAATCATAAACATGATCAAAGAATTCAACAAAACTTTTTTTTTGTCTTTTCGAGACAGGGTCTCCCTTAGACCCAGCTGGCCTGGAACTCTCTCTGTAGACACAGGCTGGCCTTGAACTCATAAAGATCCGCCTGCTTCTGCCTCCGAAGTGCTAGAATAATAAAGGCCCTGTGGGTCCACCAACGCTGGCTAGAATTGCAACAGGGACGTTAAAGGACACACAAACAAATCAGGCTGAAATGAAGAAGGAAGTGAAACACTCAATAAGCCTGTTTGAAATGACAGGAGACAGTCTCACCAATAGAATGAATGAAATGGAAAATGGAATATCAAGACTAGATGGTAAAGTTGAAGAATTGGACCACTTAAGCAATGATTATGAAAAATTCAAAAAAAAAAAACAGCAGGAGAGGAGTATGCAGGAAATGTGGGACACCATGAAAAGTCCAAAATTTCTGCATAAAAAGCATAGAGGAAGGGGAAGAGTTTCAGGATAATGGTAAAACTAGGACCTAGATCGCCAGCAGTGGGGGATGGTGAATAGGAAGGAAAATTTACCAGGGCCGGAGCGGCCGAAAAGGGGAGGTGGGGTAAAGGGGGAAAGGACAAAGGCCCATGAGAAGAGAACAAGAACATTGACGCAAATAGCCAAATATAGATCATGAACCAGAAGGGAAATAGGGTAACAGTACGCCTAAAGAAAAGAAACAAAAAACTTCTTAAAAAGACAGATCTGGAGAAGTATAATTAAATACTGAATAAGGCCTAAGAAAAATGAACACAGGAGATCTGAATCATGTAAGTCTGTGAATCCTAAACCAATTATATACTCAGGTTATGGCGTTTAATTCCAGGATGTCTAGACTCGTGCATCTTCTCATCTCTCTCTCTCTCTTACTGCTACTCAATCCGTACATACGCAACAGCGGCTCACTGAAGATGACAACAATAAATAATACTAAAGAACCACGTCCGGTGACGGACACATACATATGTGGGGGCCGGGGCGATAGCTGTCGCTATGGGGGGAGAGATGGGATACTTGAATGTGATGAAGTATATACGGCATGAATACTGTACGTAGGGCACAGGGAAAATTGAGCTGCTACACATACCGATAGCTGACAGAATGCTAGTCTGGTACCGAGGTGGAAGATGACTCTCATAGGGGAAACGGGGGAGCTTATGGTAACCCGCCTAGAACTGGCCAACAAACGCACTCGCCAGTAGGGCTGCCGATCGATGATATGTGTACAGGTCATACAGATAATCTCAAGAGGGTCGGTCGATCAGGAATAGGGCCATATGCTCTCGTGTAACACAAACGAGCGTTGTCACTCGTTTGTGCTCCATCTCAGCGCCATCTCATCCTGATGTATTATAGGATAATCACATGGATGCAAAAAATTCTATGTGAGTGTTCTATTGCGTAATATGGCCGACGAGACGCCACTTCATGTGAATATTCATCAATGGGCGATTGCACAAGAAGATCTGATGTCATATGAGAGATCCGGCCAATGGGATGGGGTGTGTCAAACTTACAAAATCAAGAGAAAATGAATAGGAACCCACAGTAGAAGTAGGCTGAAAGACTAATTGCCAGGGCAGCAGAATCATCTCAATTGAGGCATAAAAAGCCCGCTGTCGCAATAACATAGGCTGATAACACTCAGTGCTTCATTGCAGGTAGTAGTCCTCATGCTAGTGGAATTGGACTTAGGAGCATGCTATCATTCTTCACGCCTCTCAGTATCAATCAATAGATCATATGTCTGGAACTGCCACTTCCAAGCTATCCGTCTCCTAATGTAGTATGATTAAGAATCAGAACATTCCCCTTAAAGGGCAAGGAACTTTCGGCTAAGGCTCAAGCCACCGTTGTCGCTACCACTCGCGGTTCAATAATAGGTGCTTGAAGCGACTTGGCGAGGGGCAACTAAGGCAAGAAAAGAGTAAATTAAAGGAGTAATAATTGGGAAAAGAGGAAGTCAAGCTATCCCTTTTTTTGCTTATGATATGATTTTTTACTAAGGGGATGCTAAAAACTCCAGCAAAAACGCCTAAAATAAATGAACTAAGAGTTTCCGGAAAGTGGCAGAATACAAAATTAACACTAGAAAAATCAGTAGCCATGTCTTTACACCAACAACACAACTGAAAAAGGAATACAAGGCGGTTCTTCCTACTCAACAAATAAACCTCAAAGAATAATAAAATACCTAGGAACAAACCTAACCAAAGACAAACAAAAATCATCTAAACGTAAAAATTTTAAACATCTAAGAAGGAAATTGAAAGAAGACATCGAAAGATGGAGAAACCTCCATGGTGCCAATGGAGTGGGGAAATATAAATATAAATGAGGAAATGTCCATTCTCAGCCCAAGTTAAATAGGTACGAGGAGCAATGCTATCCAAATTAAAATCTCCAAGAATTTCTTGACAGGCTTGGAAAAAAAAGTCGTTTAATTTTCATATGGAAACAAAAGACCCCAATAGCCAAAGCAACCCGGAGTGAAAAGAGCAATACAGGGGCGATCTCTATATCAGACTTCAAGATTATACTATAGTGCTATAGTCATAAAAAACAGTATGGTGCTGGCACAAAACAGACTATGACTGAAGGGAAAAAACTGGGAGAGATCCAAACTTGAAGGCAACTACAGAAAAATTTCAATCCACCGTCAGATATAAGGTGTGACAAGGGGGCCAAGAAGACACAATGGAGAGAAAGAGAGTGGGGCATCGGGTTACCGCAAATTATGTATGGCAGATAAATGGATCACCACACTTGTGGAAGTGAATTAATAATCCTTACCTCTTGCCCCGTGTAATAAAAATCAACTCCAAATTGATCAAAGACCTCAACATTTAAAAAACCCAAACGCTGAAGGTAGGACCGAAGAAAAATTGGGCAGCAGCACCCTACAAGACATAGATGTAAGAAAAAACTTCCTAAATAAGATAGCATGCGCAGAGAAAAGATTAAGGTCGACAATTGACAATGGGACCGGCATTAATTCAAAAGCTTCTGTACAGCAGAAAGTAACATCTAGGAAGTGAAAGAGAAAACCACAAGAGTGGGGAGTAACCTTCACTACGGTACATCTTATGAAGCGATTAACTTCGCAGAAATCAAAATAGGGAACTACTCAAAAAAAATAAAAAACCACTGAAGAAACAAATCTCACTCGAAATATGGAGTAAAGAGCTGAACAATCGACTCACAAGGTATGGAATTAGAGATGGCTGAGATATATCTTTAAAAAGTGTTCAACGTCGCAATAATTAAGGAAATGCAATTAAACTACTTTGAGATATCATCTCACTCAGATAGAGACTTGCGAGGATCAAGAAAACAAATGGTACCAAGTGGTGGAGAGGTTGGGAAAACAGAAGGAAACACTACATCCACTAGCTGGTGGGAATGGAAACTCGTACAACCAACTAATGGGAAAGCAGATGGGGATAAGAACACCTAATAAAAAGACGTCCAAAAAAAAAAGAATATTGGGCCAAACTTGACACCAAAAGATCAAATACATGCACAGCCTATTTAATTCAAAGCTCTCTCCACAATAGCGAAGAGATAGAACCAACCCAAAAGTGCCTCAACTGACAGATGCAATAGAGAAAAATGTGTGTACATCTACACAGGTGGAATGTGCATCAGGGGTCAGTGGTAAAGAAAGAAGACATCGTTGGGCATGGTGAGTGCACCACCTTTAATCCGCAGCACTCGGTGGGCGAGAGGCAGAGGGCGGACTCTCTGTGATGTCAAGTCCAGTCTGATCTGGACAGATACAAAGCTGGGCAGGCAGGACTGGTGAACTGAAAAAAGGGGGGGAAAAGAAACCCTGTTCTCAAAGAATACCAAAAAAACCCAAAACAAAAACAAACAGAAAAGAAACCCAAGAAAGATGACATCATGAATTGTTGCAAGTAAATGGATGGACCTAGAAGATAGTGTTGTCAAGTAACACAATCCCAGAAAATCAAACTATGAAATGGGTATCACTCATCCGTGGATGCGGTGAGTGTCAGGTTGACAGTAGTTGTGAGGCAAACTGGCAATGTTAATGCTACATTCCTCATGATCTAAAAACAAACTGTGCTCATATATTGTGAATCCCAGAACAGTTCTAAAGAATTAAGCTACGCATTGTAATTTTCTGATTTTAGGAAGTTTTGGTATATAGGGGTTGGAGGGGTATGTATGCAATATTTTAGAGTAATCTAAAATCAAAAGAATGAGAAAAATAGTTTGTCATGACATTGTGTCTAACCCAGTATTTATTTTATGGGAAGGCTTCTTAGTATATTGGCGTTATACAAGGCTGCTTGAGCGTTTGTCCAGCATTTTCTAAAATATGATACAGTAATTAAAAAATAGCGAGTGCTAATGATATAAACAGCCTTTTCTGGATGCTTAAAAAACCATACTTAGTGGCCGCATACCAATTTGTCTAAGGGACCTAAGGAATAACTATGTTCCTTGCCCTCAAAGAGGTCAAAAAATATAAAAGATAACCCAAGGGGACTGGATAGCATTGGCATCCTATGAAGATGTGCTGCAGAATGTGAGTCCCAGTGATGCACTTAAAACATAGGTAGGTCTTGGAGATCTACTGATAGTACTTCAGCAAGTGTCCAGTTTATAAAGAGAAAGACTGCTCATGATCCAAAAAGGGAAGCCTGGTCTAGCAGAACCTGGACTTGTGTCCTCAAGTGGATGGAACTGGCAAATGAAAGGTGAGCCAGGGGCTCCCTCCCCTCACAAAACATATACAGAGTGACCCCTGAATGAAACAAGTCCTCAACTAGAACCGATCAAGGAGAAACACGAAACCAGTGGGTTAAAATCTGGGGGGCGTTACTGAATAAAGTGGCCGGTTAACAACCAAAAAGGAGAGTATAAGCCGAAAAGAAAAGTTCGGGGAGGTGCTGGTGTAACTGTAGCCTGGTGTTAGGATGCTTAATGACCATATTTAACATGCCATAAAAAGGGGGAAAAAAAACAAACCAAGTTGGGCAAGAGGGTATTTAAAAGGAATAAACATGTATGTTTTCTTTCCCTCAGAAATGTTCAAACTAAGTCTTAGGGGATTATGCCTGAGGGCATCTCTTGAAATGGTCCTGTGTAGTTGAACGTCTTATTTCAAAACGAAGACTGGAAGAGGGACCACCACTCTGGTGAAAGACATGGACAACCAACTTGAAAGAAGGCTGACAAAGTTTATTCTGAATCTTAAGCTTTTATACCTCTCACAGGTTGCAGAGGTAACCCCAGGACAATTACAGAAAAGCTACACAATGTATATGTGCTAGATGTAAGGAAGGCTTCAGGAGATAAACAGAATCTAAGGTTTAGCAGACCTAGACATAAAAATAACAGGGAACATAGTGACATTGGGTGTCAGCAATAATATGTCTAATGAGTCCTGTGTTTACATTCCAAGTATAAACAATTAAGGGCAGAGTCCTAGCCAAACTCTACAGGCTTCTACCAAACCCAAGCATTCAAGCACAGTCATACCAAGTTGGCCCTCTGCCAACTCTTCAGGCTTCTACCAAGCCGTTGGCATTCATCCAGCAAGAGAATTCACATTGCCACAGGCCTGCCCAAATATGAGTCACAAGTTTTTCCTGTGCAGGGAGGTCTTTGGAGATCCACTAATGGGACTTCAGCCAGTGTCCAGTCAAGGGAGGAATGTCCATATAGAGGAGAGACTACTCATGCTTCAAAGGGAAGCCTGGTCTAGCAAGACTGGACTTTGTCCTAGTGTATATGGAACTGGAAAAAGGAAAGCCAAAAGGAGCCAAGAACTCCCTCTCTCCCCCATAAAAACCCTGAGAGACCCCCAAGGACCAGATCCTCAACTGCCTTGAGAAAACAAAAACCTGGTTTAATCTTGCTGTGTGTCCTTAAACATCCAAAAAGAAAGTAGAACATAAATAAATAAATAAATAAATAAATAATATAAATAATAGTAAGGCCTGAGAAATTGTACTTCAGGTATAAAACCCGCATCTCGTAGTAAAAAAGACAAAAAGGAAAAAAAAAAAAAAAAAAAAGAGCCAGTGTGTTTTGCATGTCTTACGCCATGGCAAGTGCAGCTACACTGTGGCTGGCACTGCTCTAGCCATCCTTCAAAGACACGAGGCACAGCTTTTCAACCTTCCAATATGGACGGAAGACTCCTGTCTCTCCAAGAATCCTCCAACCTCAGTGCCAGATGAGGATTGCTTGAGAACATCCAGCTTGTGGACTGAGCTACGACTGGGGTTTCCACGTCTTCAGAGTATAGACTGCCAGTTTTTGGACTATCCAGGCTGTATCATATAAACCAGTGCAGGAGGAATCAAGACAGGATGTGGTACGTGACCAGTGGAAGGGGAAGACCCCAGTGTGGATAAAAAGGGCAGGACGATGGTTGTTTTGGCTTTCCAAGGAGGAGTCTTCAAAACTGACATCTTCCAGCCTTAATTAAAATAAAAAGAATCATAAGCTAGAAGATGCGTAAAAACCTAGGATTATATGTGGCATGGTGGATAGGCATATATTGGAAGGATGCAAATTTGAAGGAACCACAACAACAACAAAGACTCAGTCAAAGAACTGACCAAAACGGTGAACTCTGCTTGAAACAGTAACTTCTGCATCAAAATTGTGAGAGAGACAGAAAAAGAATGAAAAACCCATATTTGTCAGAATGCATGAGCTCTGGTGGGGTCGGGGGGGAAGAAAGGGGGAATAGGTCTAGATTGATTGGAAATTTTTATTGAAATTCACAAAGCTTCAATAAAATTGGCTTGAAAAAATACCTTCTCCACACAACACACACACACACACAAAAAAAAAAAAAAAAAAAAAAAAGAAAAAAGAAAAAGAAAACCAGGTCTTCTTCACCCAGCAGTAACCAGCTGCCAATAGTTCTTCAGGTAAGATTAGAGCCTGTTGGCCATTTCCCCAGTTCTGTTGTGGGTCTTTGTCTGCTTTAGTTTGCATGGGTCTTGTGCATGCTTATACCATTTCTTGTACATGCTGATAGCATTCCTTGTGCATGCTGATACCATTCCTTGTACAAGCTGATACCATTCCTTGTGCATGCTGATAGCATTCCTTGTGCATCTGATAGAATCCCTTGTGCATGCTGATACCATTCCTTGTGCATGCTGATACCATCCTTGTGCATGCTGATAGCATTCCTTGTGCATGCTGATACCATTCCTTGTGCATGCTGATAGCATTCTTTGTGCATGCTGATAGCATTCCTTGTGCACGCTGATAGCATTCCTTGTGCATACTGATACCATCCCTTGTGCATGTGGATACCATCCCTTGTGCATGGTGATACCATCCCTTGTGCATGCTGATACCATTCCTTGTGCATGCTGATACCATTCCTTGTGCATGCTGATACCATTCCTTGTGCATGCTGATACCATTCCTTGTGCATGCTGATACCACCACTTTTTCCACAATGGTCCCTGAGCCCTGGGTGGGTAGAGTTTAAATACTTTAATTTTTTTTTATTTTTGTATGTGTATGAATGTAATGACCTCCATGGCATTGCACGACACGGGTGCACAAACCTGCATGCAGACAGTACATTCATACACATACAAAAAAAAAAAATGCATCTCTCAGCTCCCATCAGCAGAGCTCCCTCATGCAAAAGGGTAATAAACACAAAGGATACAAGTGGCTGTAGTGTAGAACAGAGTCTGCAGAGTGCTGGTCCCTGCACAAGAGGGAGGGGCCAAAAGAGCCAGGGCGACAGCACCTGTAAGGCCCAGATCCAGGAGGCAGAGGCAGGCAGGATCTTGTGAGCTCAAGGTCAGCGGTCATGCATGTCAGCCAGGCTAGCTGGGGATTAAGGGGAGATGTATTTTCACTACAGGCTCCTAGGACCTTGCTCCTATGAATTTATAGTAATAGTGCCAGCATATACCAAGACCATGCAAACTTCAAGCAAGATAGAAACGCAGCACAGAACCAGGGAAATGGGTAGTAGGCTCCAATTTTAGCTGAAGAACTACTTGGCAGCTGAGTATATTGCTGGGTGAGAGAGATCTGATTGGAGTCATCCGACATCTCCTTAAATAGAGTAATCCCCGGAAGGACACCCTTCCATGCCCAGATTCAGGTAGATTGGAAATAACTTGTTCAGGCGTTGCTCACAGGCTAGTGAGATGGAGCTTGACTGGAGGAGGCTCGACAGGCCTCAGGCTTTAACATATGACAGACTGCATGAATGTCCAGTTAGAGGGCTAGGGTCTATGGAGGTAGTCAGATGGTGGGAGGTATGGAAAGATGATTAAGATGGAAAGCATAAAATTAAATTAAAAAATTACAATTAAAAATGTCAGAAGCGCCTAGAAAATTAGGAGTCTAATTATGGTGGGCACATGCATGAATTCAGAGAATTGGAAGCCTTGAGGCAGGAGAAGTTGAAAATTTGAGGACATTTGACTACAACTAAATAGCCTGAAATAGCAAATTCTGTCTCAGAAACAAATGAGGGCTGGAAGACATGGCTCAAGCAGGTTAAGGGGGACTTGCTGCTCTTGCAAAGGAACCAAGGTTTATTCACAAGCACCCACATGGCTGGAACACCCTCTACTCCACTTACGCACAGGCCTGCCCACAGACACGGTGCATTTAAACCCATGACACTCATACATAAACAAACAAAAAAAAATGAGCTGGACATAGGCTGCTCAATGCAATGAGCCCAGCATATTGGAGCTAGGTCAGCGTGGACCAGCATGGGTCTGAGGGCAGTGTTGGCTACAGGGCAAGTTCTAGAACAGCCTGAGTTAGACTGAGATTCTATCTTAAAAATTTTTATTTATTATGTATTAATATTATTTATGTGTATGAGTATACTGTCCATGCATGGAAAGTGTCCCATGTGGTTGTAATGCCTTTGGAGGTCAGAAGAGGTTGTCATGATCACTGAACTAGAGAGTCACAGATAGCGTTATTCCACCATGTGGGTGCTGAGAATGGGAGAGTTCCCCTGAAAGAAGAGCAAGTGCTCTTAAACCATCTTCCAATCCTGTAGTTTGCGTCTTTGTTTGAGGACGAGGGTTTTCCCTATACCTCAGCTGGGCTTGGAACTTGCCGTCTGTAAACCAGGTTCTGGGCCTTGATTAGCCAACAGAGATCCACCTCGCCTCTGCCTCCTATGTAATGAGATCAAAGGCATGAACCACCACCAACAGATTCTTTTTGTTTGTTTGGTGTGGTTGTTTGTTTTGTTTTCTTATTTTTCTATGTGTAATGAATGTACTGCTGCATCAGCTGTGCCACCCGGTGTCGTGCAATGCCACGAGGTCAGAAGAGGTGTCTGGATATCCCCTGGAACTTAAGTCACAGATGCGTTCTTAGCCACCATGTTGGGTTGCTGGTGGATGAACCCGGGTCCCCTTGCTAGAGTCAGTCAGCGCTCAATCAGGCCGATAAGAGCCAGGTCGATGGACTCCAGTCCCCCCCTGTTTAAGATGTGGTAAGTGAGTGTACCGTGTCGTGGCAGTGTAGGGTGAGCTCCGACAGAGTCGGACGCAGAACCACACCCGAGAGGCATTCAATCCGGCAGTGAGCTCAGGGGGTTCGTTAGGATCCAATATGGCTGTGCTGGAAGTAACCCGAGTCCTCTGCAAGAGTAGTCGGTCCTCTTACTGCTGGAGCCATCTCTCCAGCCCCACAAACAAATGCTTAATTTTTTACGGTTAAAAGTATAGGGTTAAGAGCTAGAGAGGACTGGCTCAGCACTTAAGAGCACTCACATCTCTGGAAACATGAATCTTTCCCAGATAGCCACCCCCCCCCCGTGGTTGCTTTACCTTTTTTTCTTTTTTTATACGGTCTCACTTTTAGCCTTTGCTGTCCTGGAATGGCCTGGAAATCAGAGGTCCATTGTCCCTGCTTCCAGTGGCAGAAACCACATCTAGACCAGGGACCCGGAGTGGTGGGGACTGGGGAAACTGGGTGAGTGCAGTCCTGAGGCAGCAGCTGTTTAGTCCCTGCAGGGTCATTAGAGCTCCAAACTGGGGTCCTTATGTGAAAATGTGTGTAGCAAGCCAGTTAGCACGTCCTTCTCCCCACTGGCATGTGAGGAATAGCCTCACAGTTTTAAAACTGGAGGTGGACTTCTGCAGCCAATTCCAGCAGGAAATACTTACTTTATGGAGAGGGAGAAATCCCCAGGAGCACTCTCACTCTCTCGGATTAGAAAGGCCCCATCATACCGCTGTTTGCTAAGCATTTCTTCTGCCTTGGCTCTGGGGATTTTGCCAAAAAACCACCTAAGGAAGGAAGGCAAGCCGGTCAACATCTGCTTCCCCAACAAAGAAACGGGATGTCCAGCTTCAAATGCGAGTAACAGAACACTTCTTGCCAGAGGAGAAGCTCGGTCTTTACCCTCCGGTCTCCCAGTGCCCACCCTGGCTCAGAAAACCCCTAAGAAATGAGCTCTCAACCGCTTCACCTACTCCACTCTTTAGATCAAGCCTTAAAGCACAAACACAGGCACTTTTTTAGTTCATATGATGCATGCTGAACATGCCAGTCTAGTCTAAGCCATTTGGAAACAGGCTTCTGAAGCCAAAGCCCACCTGCCCCAGGCTGACTCATCAGAAAGGTACCAAGGAAAAGCCCAGGAAGCAAAGGATAAGCATCAGGGAAAACAGGTACTTCTGGCAGCCATTCAATAATTTTGTCACAACAGTAACAGGGGTTCCAAGGAGGGAATGTGGAAGGCCTAGAAGCTGGAGGCAGGGTTACTTCTACCTTGAACACCTAAGGGAAAAAGCCTGGTTTGTGAAAAAGCTGCGTCCACCGCTAATGAAGACCAGCATTCCTCTCTGGCTCCCATCAGAACACCACCTAGAGTGGACTTTCTTTTTTTTTTTTTTTATCTTTTTTGATGACAGGTTAAGTTACGTTTCAAAGCCATCAGGAATGGGCTAGGGATGTGGCTAGTGGTAGAACACTTGTCTTAAATTTATAGGGCCCTGGGTTTGAGTCTCAGCACTACATAGAAAAAACCCAAAGAACAAACCATAGCATCAGGAATATTAGAATTTACCACACAAAGAAAAGCTAGGAAAAAAAAAAGAAAAGAAAAAAATTTGTGGGGTGATTTTTTATTTTAAGGAAAAAAAAAATCTTGGCTTTGTTTTTTTTTTTTGCTTTTTTTTTTTTGAGCTTTGTCCTGTAGCCCCAGCTGTCTTGGAACTCGATGTGTAAACCAAGCTGGGCCTTGAAACTCACAGAAGATCCCGCCTGTCTCCGACCTCCCAAGTTCTGGATTACAGGTGTGTGCCACCATGCCTGCTTGCTCTTTTTTTTTTTTTAATTTGAAGCAACTATGAAATCTTCTGCTCTCAATGCTAATCTCTTGGCAAGTGAATTCAGGCTCATGATTAAAGAAATACTTGGTTGCTCTTGCAGAGGACCGTGGGTTCGTTGTTCCTCAGCAACTACATTGTGCTGATCGAACTCGTTTAGCTTCCAGTTCCCAGGGGACCCGATGCCCTCTTTTCTGTCCTCCAGGGTCATTGCATGATGCACTCACATACACAGTTGAAACACACCTTTAAAAGTGGATTTGGCTTGGCATGATGGTACACGCCTTTTAAAATTCCCCAAAGCACCTCTGTGAGTTTAAGAGCAGTCTGTGCTAGCTTGGAATTTTATGCTGAAGCTAGCTGGCCTTAAACTCTCCTGCTCCTCCTATTTTAACCTCCAGAGTGGTAGAATTATAAGTATAAGCCACCAAGACTGGTGTTTTGTTTTGAGACAGGGTTTTACTGGTCCAAAATGGCCTTCAAATTCACGAACCACAGCCGGGCGTGGTGGCGCACGCCTTTAATCCTAGCACTTGGGAGGCAGAGGTAGGCGGATCTTTGTGAGTTCAAGGCCAGTCTGGTCTACAGAGTGAGTTCCAGGACACTGGGGCTACAGGAGACCCTGTCTCAAAAAGACCCCCCCAAAAAAATAAAATTCACAACCCCCAAGTATTGGGAATACCCAGGCATGTGCCACATTCTGCCAAACTAAGACTACAGTTCAAACAGAAAAAACATGAAGCTGCTAGGAGGCACCTGCAGTAAACATGATGCCCCAACTCGTTTACAAGAGCCTTTTTTTTTTTTTTTGTCTTTTCGAGACAGGGTCTCCCTGTAGACCCAGCTGGTCCTGAACTCCTCTGTGATAGAACAGGGCTGGCCTTGAACTCACAAAGATCCGCCTGCTTCTGCCTCACAAATGCTAGATTAAAGAGCGTGTGCCACCACACCCGGCTATGAAAGCATTCTTAAGAGAAAACTCAATTAAATCCGAATTCACTGTGGGCTTTCCCAGTAGATACCTCAGAATGCCTGAACTCCATGTAGTCTTTGAAGTCCACAGAAGTTACCAGTTTCCTGAAATATCTACTGTGTGTTGCTGATGTAACAGTGAAAAACAGAAATCCCTGACCTTCTGGGGCATCAGTCTGTTTCTGCCCGAGAAACTTGTGAGTCAGGAACTAGAAAAGGCATCCTGGTGTAATAGCTGGTGTTCCTAGGGGTCCCTTAAAGGCATCCTGGTGTAATAGCTGGTGTTCCTAGGGGTCCCTTACAGGCATCCTGGTATAATAGCTGGTGTTCCTAGGGGTCCCTTAAAGGCATCCTGGTGTAATAGCTGGTTTCCTAGGGGTCCCTTACAGGCATCCTGGTGTAATAGCTGGATGTCCTAGGGGTCCCTTAAGGCATCTGGTGTAATAGCTGGTGTTCCTAGGGGTCCCTTAAAGGCATCCTGGTGTAATAGCTGGTGTTCCTAGGGGTCCCTTAACAGGCATCCTGGTGTAATAGCTGGTGTTCCTAGGGGTCCCTTAAAGGCATCCTGGTGTAATAGCTGGTGTTCCTAGGGGTCTCTTACAGGCATCCTGGTGTAATAGCTGGTGTTCCTAGGGGTCCCTTACAGGCATCCTGGTGTAATAGCTGGTGATTCCTAGGGGTCCCTTACAGGCATTCCTGGTGATAATAGCTGGTGTTCCTAGGGGTCCCTTAAAGGCATTCCTGGTGTAATAGCTGGTGTTCCTAGGGGTCCCTTACAAGGCATCTGGTGTAATAGCTGGTGTTCCTAGGGGTCCCTTAAAGGCATCCTGGTGTAATAGCTGGTTTCCTAGGGGTCCCTTAAGGCATCCTGGTGTAATAGCTGGTGTTCCTAGGGGTCCCTTACAGGCATCCTGGTGTAATAGCTGGTGTTCCTAGGGGTCTCTTAAAGGCATCCTGGTGTAATAGCTGGTGTTCCTAGGGGTCCCTTACAGGCATCCTGGTATAATAGCTGGTGTAACAGCTGGTGTAATAGCTGGTGTTCCTAGGGGTCTCTTAAAGGCATCCTGGTGTAATAGCTGGTGTTCCTAGGGGTCTCTTAAAGGCATCCTGGTGTAATAGCTGGTGTTCCTAGGGGTCCCTTAAAGGCATCCTGGTGTAATAGCTGGTGATTCCTAGGGGTCCTTAAAGGCATCCTGGTGTAATAGCTGGTAGTTCCTAGGGGTCCTCTTAAGGCATCCTGGTGTAATAGCTGGTGTTCCTAGGGGTCCCTTAAAGGCATCCTGGTGTAATAGCTGGTGTTCCTAGGGGTCCCTTAAAGGCATCCTGGTGTAATAGCTGGTGTTCCTAGGGGTCCCTTACAGGCATTCTGGTGTAATAGCTGGTGTTCCTAGGGGTCCTCTTAAAGGCATCCTGGTGTAATAGCTGGTATTCCTAGGGGTCCCTTACAGGCATCCTGGTGTAATAGCTGGTGTTCCTAGGGGTCCCTTAAAGGCATCCTGGTGTAATAGCTGGTGTTCCTAGGGGTCCCTTACAGGCATCCTGGTGTAATAGCTGGTGTTCCTAGGGGTCCTTACAGGATCCTGGTGTAATAGCTGGTGTTCCTAGGGGTTCCTCTTACAGGCATTCCTAGTACAATAGTGGTTTTTTTTTTGCTGGTGTTGTAACGCTGGTGTAATAGCTGGTTTCCTAGGGGTCCCTTACAGGCATCCGTGGTATAATAGCTGGTGTTCCTAGGGGTCTCTTACAGGCATCCTGGTGTAATAGCTGGTAGTTCCTAGGGGTCTCTTAAAGGCATCCTGGTGTAATAGCTGGTATCTCCTAGGGGTCCCTTAAAGGCAGAGCGTATCCTAGTCCTTAAACTTGAATAGCTGGATCTGGTAAGCATGCTGGTGTAATAGCTGGTGTTCCTAGGAATTCCTTAAAGACCAAGCAGTCCAAAGTCGCCCTTGGGTTGTCAGAAAAAAAAAAAAAAAAAAAAAAAAAAAAAAAAAAAAAAAAAAAAAAAAAAAAAAAAAAAAAAAAAAAAAAAAAAAGAAAAAAAAAGAATGCTTTCATAGAATAGATTTGATGCATCCTTAGAAAGATTATATGGGCAAAACATAATCACAGAGAAGTATTAAAAATGTAATCAACCAAAACAGAAATAACCATGCTTATCCCGCTCAGGATGATCATGCTGTAATCTGAATGTTTATTTTTTGAGATTTTCCTAAGCACATATGAACATGCTCTGTAGTGAGTAATAAGATTAGTTTAGATTCAGGCTTTTTTTCATGATATTTTTGTTAATAGACACTATTCCATCTTTCCAAGGTATCAGGGCAGTATATATTAAGAAATTATGATAATTTATTTACATTTTCACATTTACTTATTTACTTACTTACTGTGTGCAGATGGATTTGTGCATGCAGGTGCCATAACACGAGTGTGGAAGAAAGAGGAAAATTTGCAGGAGTCAGTTTTCCTTCTTCCTCTGAGTCTCAGGGATTAATCTCAGGTCATCAAGCTTGGCAGCAACTACCTTTTCTTGCTTAGCCATCTTGCCAGCCTAAATTTATGACAACTTAATGAACCCCCTTTGATGATACATTTGGGTCTTAAATATGTGTATGTATGTGGTATTTTCATGTACATATGTATATATGTGGGGTGCCTGCCCATGCAGACACTGCTTTGTCAAGATGTCTTCCTCAATTGCTTCTAAGCCTTACTTTAAAAAAATTATTTTATTTATTATTTTTATCTTATGTGTATGAGTATATTGCCTTCATGTGTGTAAGTGCACCCTTGTTGTGCAATGCCTGTAGAGGTCTTCAGATTCCCTGGAACTTGAGCTACTGCACAGTTGTTACCTGCCATGTGGGTGATAGGAATTGAACCCAGGTCCTCTGAGAGAGTAGGTAGTGTTCTTAACCATTGAAGCATCTCTCCAGAGCCCCTTTTTATTTATTTTGGGGAGGATTTATTTATTTTTAATGTTTTTGAGTGTTTGCCTACATGTAAGTGCATCAAATTGTGCCATGCCCATGGAGGCCAGAAGAGGACGCTGCCATGTTGATGCTAGAAGCTGAACCCTGTTCACTGCAAGAGCAGTCGGTGTTCTTAACTGCTAAGCCATCTCTCCAATGCCTACCTTACTTTTTGAGGCAAAGTTTCTCACTGACCCTCAAGCTTGCCAGTTCTAGACTGCCTGGCCAGGATCCCTGGGATCCACTTGTCTCTGCCCACCAGCACTGGCTTTTCTGTGAGAGCTGGTGATCTGCACTCAGGTCCCAAAATTTGTGCAACAAGCACTTTCCCTACTGAGCCATCTCCCCAACTCTGTGTCTCACTTTCTGCTTCATCATAAACACTGTGTTCTCATATTGTTGGAAGATGTTTGTTGCAATCGTTCTTCAGAAGGGCAGTCTTGGGTATTTAAGGGACTGTTGCTGAGCTTTAAGTCCTTCATGCTGCCTTACCTATGTATCCGTGTCCTATGCTCACTCTTTAAGGTGAAAGTGATGGGGCCTGCTGTGGGAGCTGGTGCTTGGGCACCAACTCTGCACATTCAAGAATACCTTAACCTCATTGTCAGATCTGTTTTGTTTTTATTGATAATGTGACTTTGCTCCTTATATTCACTAATTAAACAAATTCTCAAGAAATCTGAGGAGTAATGGGAACCTGGGTAGATGGAAGAGAAAAAAATGAATCAAGGAAACAGCACTTTTTATTGGTGCTTTGTACATTTCATACATCATTTTCCAATTCAGATCAGGCATATTTCCCTTTCCCTTCCCCCCTACCCCCACCCCATCCCAGATCATGCATTTTGCCATAACTGTCCTGCATCTTTCTCTCAGTTTTTTTTTTCATTTTTTAGCTATAAGTGATGATCCATGAGTACAAGCATCCTTCATATGAAACCAATTTACAGGCTATTTTTGAAGGGTGTCAGTATGTCCACACCATACTAACAACTCCTCCCCCACTTAAGGGTAGGGTAGCTACATAAATTGTTTGGCAGAGACTGCCTGCCTTGTTTGTTTCCTCACAAACTTCTATTTAGGCAATTATTATCTGTCAATATGAGCTCCTGATCTTTATTTTATGCATTGGATAGTAATTTGATGCTGCCTTAGTTTATTGCTCAACTCCTTTATCTATCTTTCATTTTTAAGCACCTTTGAATATTATGTCTCCATAACAGGTTCCAAGTCCACCTTATGTATTTTGTGCCCTAGTTCTAGAATTACTTATTCCTATGAGATGTGCCCTTGTTTTTTTCCCATGGGTATTAGAAGTCAAAACTCTGTATGCAAACATGGCTCACTGCTGCCGAGGTTCAGGTCTGCAGCTTCCTCATGTAGATCCTTTCGACAGATAGAGCAAAGAAATGCACGTGTGTATAGCAACCCACATAAGTGCATAGCTCTATAAATACTTCTTTGTAGCCATTAAGATCTCTTTTAAGCCAACTATGATTTGTACTGATGTCAATTACCATATGCATCACTCTAGCATCCTCGCTTTTTGTTTAGCTGTAAACTTCCATACCAATAGTTCTCACCATCTGCTCTCCAATTTATATAAATTTTCAATTGCAGATGCGTGTGGAGTGGGATTTGAATTGAATTTGTACCTGTATGAGAAACAACTGCATCAACTAAATACAGTGCTGGTGTCTTTGGCTTTGGGGCTGATAGGTTCTGCTTCTATCCAATTGCTTGGTGGGCATCTTGACCCCCATCCTGGGCAGTGATTCGTTACTTTTTTGTTGCAAGAATGATACCTTTTATTTATTTATTTTTAATATTTTTATTGAAGTTTTATGCATTTCATGCATCATTTCTCAATCCGATCTACACTCATCTCCCCTTCCACCCCCCACCCCACCCAAGTTCATGCACCCTGCCATAACTGCCCTGAATATTTTTCTGAGTCTTTTCAAAGTTTTTCAAAGGCAGAGGATTATTGTCCTTGGGAGAACTTTACTGTTTTAATCAGTTTCCTGTCCCAGTTCCTCTGCTGCTGCTGTCCCTCCAATCTGTATTCCTTCAAAATATTCATATATATATATATCACCTATACTAAAATTATATCATCTGTACACAAACTGTATGTTATTTCCATATCATATTTCACATTTTTTCCTTTTTAAATATATATTACTCTGAATTATGCCTACATACCCTCCGGCCACATAAGAATATTACAAAATCTGAAAATAAGTGGTGGGTTAATTCTAGAGCCTGCTAAGGGATTTGCATTATAAGAGCACAGTTGCTTTCAGGGAAAGTGAAATATAACATTGACATTGCTCAGTTTGCCTTACAACTAGGTGCTTGGTGCTAGCATCTACAAATGAGGGATAGCATTCATTTGTTTTTCTGGGACTGTTACTTCACTTAGCATAATATCTTCTAGTTCCATCCATTTACCAGCAAAGTTTCTTTACCACTGCAGAGAACTCTTTTGTGTAGATGTACCACATTTCCTCTATCCATTTGTTGGTTGAGGGGCATTTGGGTTGGTTCCAGTTCTTGGCTATTGTGAAGAGAGCCACAGTAAACATAATTGTGCATGTATCTTTGAGGTAGGATGAGTCTTGTGGGTATTTACCCAGGAGTGGTATGGCTGGGGCAGGTGATAAGCTTATTTGGAGTCTTTTAAGGATTCTCCATACTGCTTTCCATAGTGATTGTATGAGTTTGTATTCCCGCCAGCAGTGAATGAGTGTTCCCCTTTCCCCACAACCTCTCCAGCATTTAGTATCATTTGTTTTCTTGATCTTAGCCAGTCTTATCTGAGTGAAATGATATTTTACACTTTTAATTTTCATTTTCTTAATTATTAGCAATGTGGAACACTTTTTAAGATGTTTCTCAGCCATCTTTATTTCCTTATTTGTGAAGTCTCTGTTCAGTTCTTCACTCCATCTTCTGAGTGAGTCATTTATTTTCTTATTTCTTTGTTTTTTGAGTAGTTTATATATTCTGGAAGGTAATGCTCTGTGAGATGTGTTAGCAGTGAAGGTTTCCTCCCACTTTGTGGATTTTCTCTTCATTTCACGGATTATTTCTTTTGCTGTACAGAAGCTTTCAAGTTTAATGAGGTCCCACTTGTCAATTGTTGACTTTATTTCTTGTGCAGATGCTGTCTGATTTAGAAAGTCTTTTCCTATGCTGATGCCTTGTAGGTTGATCCCAACATTTTCTTCTATCACCTTCAGAGTTTTTGGTTTCATGTTGATGTCTTTGATCCATTTGGAGTTGATTTTTGTACACGGTGAGAAGTAGGGGTTTAATTTTATTCTACAAATGGTGATTCAGTTTTGCCAACACCACTTGCTGAAGATGCTGTCTCCACTGAGTCTTCTTGGATCCTTTGTCAAATATCAGGGGGCTAAAATTCTATGCACTCAAGTTTGGATTTTCAATTTTGTTCCATTGGTGTATGGGTCTGTTTTTGTTCCAGTATCAGGCTGTTTTTATGACTATAGCCCTATAATATAGTTCGAAGCCTGGTATAGTGATCCCCCCCCCCCGTTGCTCTTTTCCCTCAAGGTTCATTTAGCTATTTGGGGATCTTTTGTTTTTCCATATGAATTTAAGGATTTATCCAAGTCTTTGAAGAAACTCATGGGGATTTTAATTGAAATTGCATTGAATCTGTATATTAATTTGGGGAGAATGGACATTTTTACTATATTAATTTTTTTTAATCCGTGAGCATGGGGGTCTTTCCATCTTCTGATATCTTCTTCAATCTCCTTCAGGGGTTTAAAACTTTTTTTGTAGAGATATTTGGTGTCTTGGTTAGGTTTGTTCCTAGGTATTTTATTGTTTATGAGGCTATCGTGAGTGGGAAGGTGTTCTTGTATTCCTTCAGTTACTTGTTAATGTAAAGAAAGGCTACTGATTTTTCTAAGTTAATTTTGTATCCTGCCACTTTATTGAAATTCTTAATCATTTCTAGTTTTCTGGTGGAATTTTTAGCATTCCATACGTAAACTACCTACAAAAAGGGATAGTTTGACTTCCTCTTTTCCAATTAGAACTCCTTTAATTTCCCTTTCTTGCCTTATTGCCCTAACAAGCATTTCAAGCACTATATTGAAGAGGAGTGGTGATAGGGGGCAGCCTTTCCAGGTCCCTGCCCTTAAGGGGAATGCTTCTTACTTTTCTCCATTTAAGATGATGTTGGCTGTGGGTTTCTTGAATATGGCCTTGATTATGTTGACAAATGTTCCCTTTGGTCCAATTCCCTCTAGAACTTTAACCATGAAGGGATACTGCATCTTGTTGAAGGCTTTTTCTGCATCAATTGAGATGATTGTGTGGTTTTTGTTTCTCAGTCCATTTATGTGTTTTATGATATTTATTGATTTAGATATGTTGAACCATCCTTGCATCTCTGGTATGAATCCAACTTGGTCATGATGTATGATCTTTTTGATATGGGTCTGTATGTGGGTTGCAAGTATTTTGTTGAGAATTTTTGCATCTATGTTCATTAATGAGATGGTTCTATAGTTTTCTTTTTTTGGTTGTATATTTGGTATTAGAGCGATGCCAACTTCATAGAAAGAATTTGGGAGAATTCTCTCTCCTTGCATCCTTCTGAACACTTTGAGAAGTAATGGCTGTATGTCTTTAAATGTTTTATAGAATTCTGCTTTGTAACCATCTGGGCCTGGGCTTTTTTCAGTTGGGAGGTTTTTTATTTCATTTTCAGTTTCCTCCAGTATTCTGGGTCTGTTTAAGCTGTCAATCTCTTCTTGATTAAGCTTTATTGATTTCCAGGATTTCAGATATTCATTCATTTCTCTTGGGTTTTCAAATTTAGTATAGGTTTTTGAAGTATTCCCATATGATTGTCTGGATCTTTTCATTGTCTACTGTGATGTTTCCCCTTTCATTATGAATTCTATTGATTTGGAATTTGTCTTTCTTTCCTTTGGTTAACTGGGTTAGGGGTCTGTCTATCTTTTTTATCCTTTCGAAGAACCAACTTTTGGATTCATTGATTATATGTATTGTTTTCTTTGTTTCTAATTCATTGATTTCTGCTCTGATTTTTATTTCTTCCTTTCTGTTGGGTTTAGGGTTCATTTGTTGTTGTCTCTCAAGTGTTTTTATTTTTTGATTTTTTTTTTATTTTATTTATTTTCTATGTGCATGAATGTACTACTGTCTGCATGTAGGTTTGTGCACCCATGTCCTGCAATGCCGTGGAGGTCAGAAGAGGGTGTCGGATTCCCCTGGAACTGGAGTTCTCCTGGAATTGGAGTTAAAGATGTTCTCAGCCGCCATGTGGGTGCTGGGGATTGAACCCGGGTCCTCTGCAAGAGCAGTCGGCACTCTTAACCAGTAGGCTATCTCTCCAGCCCCTCTCAAGTGTTTTTAACTGCAGTGTTAGATCATTTATTTGTGCTCTTTATGTTTTTTTTTTTTTAATGTAGGCACCCAGGGCTATAAACTTCCCTCTTAGGACTGCTTTTAAAGTATGCCATAGGTTTTGTTGTGTTGAATTGTGATTTTCGTTTAGTTCCAAGAATGCTTTTCTTTCTCTCTCTCTCTCTCTCTCTCTCTCTCTCTCTCTTTCTTTCTTTCTTTCTTTCTTTCTTTCCTTTCTTTCTTCTTTGACCCATTCATTATTCAGAAGTATGTTGTTTAGTCTCCATGTGTTCTTGTAGGTAGTAGGGCTTATCCTGATGTTGATATTGAGCTTTATTGCACTGTGGTCTGATAGAATGTGTGAAATTATTTCAATCCTTTTGTATTTGTTGAGGTTTATTCTGTGTCCCATTATTTGCTCAATTTTGGAGAATATTCTGAGAGATGCTGAGTAAAAATCTCTGATGTTTGGGTAGAATAATTGGTAAATGTCTGTGAGATCCATTTGGTGTATTATATTGTTCAGTTCCAACATCTCTCTGTTTAGTCTTTGACCAGTTGACCTATCCAAAGGGCTCAGTGGAGTACTGAAGCCTCCTACTATTAGTGTGCTGGAATTAATCTGTGCCTTAAGGTCTTACAGGATTGTGTCTATAAAGTTCAGTGCACCAGAGTTTGGTGAATATATATTTATGATTGTGAAATCTTCATGGTTAATTTTTCCTTTTATAAGGATGTAATGGCCCTGTTTGTCTCTTCTGATTATTTTACTTTGAGGGCTATTTTGTCTGATATTAAAATAGCAATTCCTGCTTGCTTTTTCGTGCCATTTTCTTGGAATTTTTTTTTCTATCCTTTCACTTTAAGTTGGTGCCTATCCTTGAGGGTGAGATGTGTTTCCTGTAGACAGCATATAGATAGATTCTGTTTTCTTTTTTTTTTTTTACTTTCTTTTATTTCATTTTTAACAATAAATAATAAGTTGTGAGTACAAGCATCCTTCATGTAAAACCAGTTTACAAGCAGTTGTGCCCAAACCCACACAGTCCAAGGCTCCCACCATCCAGCTGGAGAGGCTCGTATGTACATTCAAGTTGATCAAGTGTCCAGTCTATATTGCTGTAGTTTCACCATTCACCCCAATTGCAGCCCCTCCAGCTGGATGGTCAGTTTTCTGATGCAGTCTTTCTGTTGTTGTTCTTTCAATATGCATCCCTCTCCACAAGAAATATTTACAACTGGGTTATTGATGCTAGCATCCACAGATGAGGGATACCATTTGTCGTTTGTTTTTCTGGGTCTGTGTTACTTCGCTTAACATAATATCTTCTAGCTCCATCCATTTACCTGCGAAGTTCATGATGTTGTCTTTCTTTACTGCTGCATAGAACTCCATTGTGTACATGTACCACATTTTCTCTATCCACTCGTCAGTTGAGGGGCATTTGGGTTGGTTCCAGGTTTTGCTATTGTGAACAGAGCTGCAATAAATATAGCTGTGTGTGTGTATTTCTGCAGTAAAATGAGTCTTGTGGATATATACCCAGAAGTGGTATGACTGGGTCAAATGGCAAGCTCATTTTGAGTCTTCCAAGGGTTCTCCGCACTGCTTTCCATAGTGGCTGTACAAGTTTACATTCCCACCAGCAATGGATGAGTGTTCCCCTTCCTCACAACCTCTCCAGCACTTGGTATCATTTGTTTTCTTGATCCTGGCCATTCTTATTGGAGTGAGATGACATCTTAAAGTGGTCTTAATTTGCATTTCCCTAATTTTTAGTGACATTGAACAGTTTTTAAGATGTTTCTCAGCCATCTCTAATTCCTCCTCTGTGAAGTCTCTATTCAGTTCTTTGCTCTATCTTCTAGGTTTTCAAACTTAGTAGAGTATAGATTTTTGAGGTATTCCTGTATGATTGTCTGGATTTTTTCATTGTCTGTTGTGATATTTCCCCTTTCATCACAGATTCTATTGATTTAGAATTGTTCCTTCTTTCTTTTGGTTAACTGGGCTAGAAGTCTGTCTATCTTGTTTATTCTCTCAAAGAACCAACTTTTGGATTCATTGATTTTTTTTTTGTATGGTTTTCTTTGTTTCTATTTCATTGATCTCTGCTCTGATTTTTGTTATTTCCTCTTGTCTGCTGCATTTAGGTTTCATTTGTTGTTGTCTCTCAAGTATTTTTAGCTGCAGTGTTAGATCGTTCACTTGTGCTCTTTCTTTCTTTTTTTCTTTTTTTTAATGTGGGTGCTTAGAGCTATAAACTTCCCTCTTAAGACTGTTTTTAAAGTATCCCATAGGTTTTGTTGTGTTGTCTTATCATTGTCATTCAGTTCCAGGGAAGTTTTTATTTCTTTCTTTAATTCTTCCTTGACCCATTCATTATTTAGGAGAGTGTTGTTTAGTCTCCATGTGTTCTTGTAGGTTGTACGGCTTATCCTGGTGTTGATATTGAGTTGTATTGCACTGAGGTCTGATAGAATGCATGAGATTATTTCAATCTTTTTGTATTTGTTCATTTTTTTCCTGTGTCCCAGCATATGGTCTATTTTGGAGAATGTCCCGTGGGCTAAGTAGAAAGTGTGTTCTCTGGTATTTGGGTGGAATATTTGATAGATGTCTGTGAGGTCCATTTGGTGTATTGTATCATTCAGCTCAGATGTCTCTCTGTTTATCCTTTGTCCTGTTGATCTGTCTAAAGGACTTAGTGCGGTATTGAAGTCCCCTACTCTTTGTGTGCTGGGATTAATCTGTGCTTTGAGATCCTGAAGAATTGTCTTTATAAAGTTTGGTGCACCAGAGTTTGGTGCATATATATTCATGATTGTGAGATCTTCATCGTCGATTGTTCCTTTAATAAAGATGTAATGGCCTTCTTTGTCTCTTTTGATTTCTTTTGCTTTGAAGTCTATTTTGTCTGATATTAGAATAGCAACACCTGCTTTCTTTTTGTTACCATTTGCTTGGAATATTTTCTTCCATCCCTTTACCTTAAGTTGGTGCCTATCCTTGAAATTGAGATGGGTTTCTTGTAGACAGCATATAGATGGATTTTGTTTCCTAATCCATTCTCCCAGTCTATGTCTTTTGATTGCGGAGTTTAGTCCATTAATATTTAAGGTTATAATTGAAAGATGGATGTTGCTTCCTTTCACCTTATTATCCATTTGGACTTTTAGCCTCTGATCTTACTCCTATGGTTGGTTTTTTAGTTTCTTTTCCTAGGTGCTTGGGGGATAGTTGCTCCTCTTTTCTGCCCTTTGAATTGCTTCAAGTATTTTCTGAAGAGTTGGTTTTCTGGACATGTATTCTATCATCTTGTTTATGTCATGGAAGATTTTTCTCTCTCCTTCAAGTATAGTCGACATTTTTGCTGGGTAAAGTATTCTGGGTTGGCATCCGTAGTCCCTTAACACTGGGAATGCTTTGCTCCATGTTCTTCTTGCTTTCATGGTTTGAGGCGAGAAGTCAGTTGTAATTCTGATGGGTTTCCCTTTGTATGTGACTTGTTTTTCTTTTGTAGCCCTCAGAATTTTGTCTTTATTTTGGGCATCTAGCATTTTAACTATAATATGGCGTGGGGTGTTTCTTTTCTGATCTTGTCTGTTTGGGGTCCTATGTGCTTCTTGTATTTGTATGGGTTTGTCTATTTTTAGTTTGGGGAAGTTTTCATCTATTATTCTGTTGAAGATCTGATCAATACTATTCTCTTGAGATTCTTCTCCTTCCTCTATTCCTATGATACGGACGTTTGACCTTTTCATAGTGTCCCATATTTCCTGGTTGTTCCACGTTTGTGTATTTTTAAATTTTTCATAGTCTTTATTTGAGCTTTTTAATTGCTCTGTGTTATCTTCCAGATCTGATATTCTTTGTTCTGCTTCCTCCATTCTACTTCTGAGGCTTTTTCCTTTCCTTTCTTCTTGATTGAATGTGTGTTCTAATTCCTTTTTCATTTCATCCTGTGTTTTTTTTAGTACTTCCATTTCCTTTTTGAGCTCCTCAATCTCTTCTTGGTGCTTCTCAATCTCTTCTTGGTGCTCCTTACTTCGTTGGTTGGCTTCCTTTTTCAGTGTTTCTACTTCCTTTCGGAGTTTGTTTTTTTCTCCCTCTAGTTCTTTCTGGAGTTTGTCAATCTCTTCCTTTAGTTCTTTCTGAAGTTTGTCATTGTATCCCTCTAGGTCCTTTTTGAGTTTTTCATTCTCTCTCTTTAGTTCTCTGAATTCTTCTTTATTTTCTTTAATTTCTCTGCATAGGTCTGCAATTATTCCTCTAAGATCTGTTTCTTGGGTCACCTCCAGGGGGATCCCTTTGTGTCTATCTCCTACAGGGTTAGTAGAGCAGAATTATTCTGCACCTTTCCCATGTTGTCCCTTCATCGTGTCCCTGGCATGTGGCTTTCCCTTTTGTGATTCAAATCACAAATGTCTTTTCACTGTGTTGAAGGCTTGCTTTGCTTGCCTCCTTCAAATGCCCTTTTTATTTCCCCTCCTTGTTTATGGAGTGTTGACTTGTCTAGGTTTCAGGCTTTCAATTTTGTTTATATATTGGATACTGGAAATCTAAGTCATTCTTCCTTTACTGTTCTGAAGGTTCTCCAAAAAAATCCACTTGGATACTCTTTCCTCAATTCCAGTTGCGGGGGGGGGGGGGATGCCTGACTTAGCCCTGTCTGGAGCAGCACCGGGATTTTACCTGTGCTTCAGGTGGTCTTGGCTAGCAAGGGCCCAATGTGAGAACCCAGCACAGAAACTCACTATGGTGCCAGAGCCTCTGCCGGCTGCAAGGGAGAAGGGTAACCCCACCCGGACAGCCACACCCTACAAGGGTTTAGGGTTTAGACCCAAGCAGGCAGGTGGATGGTGTGCCAGGGACTCCTAGCTTCTCCTTCCCACAATCTCCTACCAGACGTGGTGCAGTCCCTGCAGCTCAGCTAGTCTGGGTCAAGCTGCTGCTGTGTGCCAGGCGGGCCTGGCTTCTCCTTCCCATAATCCCCTACCAGACATGGCACAGTCCCTGCAGCTTGGCTGGTCTGAGCCCGGCCCCTGCTGTGCTGCACCAGGTGGGCCTGGTTTCTCCTTCTCACAATTCCCTACCAGACGTGGCACGGACTCTGCAGCTCTGCTGGTCTGGGCCCGGCCACTGCTGTGCACCAGGCAGGCCTGGCTTCTTTGCTTCTTTTCATTGTGTTTTCTGTTTGTATTCTTGGTCTAGGTTTGTATTTTCATAGTTATGAGAATACTTTGGTCCACTTTCTTCTGGCTTTCATAATTTGCACTGAAAATTCCACTATGAGTCTGATGGGTTTCCCCTTAAATGTAACTCGTTGTTTTTCTTTTGTTGCTTTCAGTTTTTTGTCTTTGTTTTGGGCATCTAGAGTTTTAACTATGATATGGTGTGGGAGTTTCTTTTCCAATCTTGTCTATTTGGTGTTCTTTGTGCTTCTTGTATTTGAAAGGGTTTGTCTTTTTTCAGTTTGGGGAAATTTTCTTCTATTATTTGGTTGAAGATTTGATCAATACCATTGTCTTGGGATTCTCCTTCCTCTATCCCTTGTTCCACTCTTGCATTTAAAATTTTTATCATATTCTTTTATTGAGCATTCTAGTTCTTCCACTTTATCTTCCAGTGTTGATATTCTATTTTCTGCTTCCTCCAGTCTGTTCCTGAGGCTTTCTCCCGTTCTTCCCTGTTGATTGGGTGAGTGTTTGATTTCCTTTTTCATTTAATCCTGTGATTTATTTCATATTTCCATTTCCTTTTGCAGCTTGTCATTCTCTTTTTGTAACTCCTTGCTTCTCTGGTCTGTTTCCCTTTTCATTTCAGCCTGGCATCTCTTCACTGTTTCTACTTCCTTCCAGAGTTTGTCGTTCTCTCCCTCTACTTCCTTCCAGAGTTTGTCGTTCTCTCCCTCTACTTCCTTCCAGAGTTTGTCATTCTCTCCTCTAGTTCCTTCCTAAGTTTGTCATTCTGTCCTTCTACTTCCTTCCTGAGTTTGTCATTCTCTCCTTTTAGTTATTTAATTTGTTCTTTATATTCCTTGATTTCTTTGAGTATATCTAAGATTGTTCTTCTAAGATCTGTGTCTTGGGTTGCTTCCAGGGAAATCTCATTGTAGGAATCTTTCATAGGACTGGTAGTCTTTGGTGTGGATTAATTCTGTTTTTCCTGTGTTGTTTTTTCATTGTGTTTTTGGCATGTGGGTTTGTTTTGTTGTTTGTATTCTGATGTGAATCTCAACTGTTTCTTCACTGCTTCGGAGGCTTGCTTTGCTTGTTTCCTTCAGATGCTTTCTTTGTCTTTATGGAGGGCTGGCTGGTCTATGTTTCAGGTTTTCACTTTTGGTTATATATTGGAAGGTCCAGCTAACTCTTCCCTTTCTGTTCTGAAGGTTCTCCAGAAATTGGATAGGTGATAACCAGGTCAGTTCAGTACTGAACATTGTGCTCACTCAGTTTCCCTCCAGCCAGTTCCTCTAGGTTGGCTGTGAAACCTAGTGTTCTGGGACTGGAATTGTGGTAGGTTCCTGTCTCTTCTACTTCCTTGTGCCTTGGACTCACTACCCCTATGCCCACTGGGACACTCACACCTCAGTTCAAGCGGGAGACTGGGGCTTGGTCCCTTGGCCCCCTGAGGGTCCCTCTGCTGCTGTGCCGGCTGGGTAACTCTGCTCATGCCGATCTCCCAGGAGGAGTGTGGCATTCCTCTTGGATGCTTGAACCCAGGCCGCTGGCACTGGATTCCCGAGGGGCTCCCACTTACCTTTCTGCAGTGGTCCCCCGTGTGTCCTGCTGCTGCTGTGCTGGCTCTTTGTTACTTACTTTTGTGATGTAACCAGATTGTGTTGGTACATTTTGTATTCCATTCTGGAATCCCCATAATGTCTTCAATAGTGTTTAAAATGGCATAGATTAAAGACTCTTTCCAGGCAATATTATGAATTGTGACAGTGTCATGTATCTACCGTATCAACAGTATAGTATCATGTAAAATCGTTTCATTGCCATAGAAATCCTATTATTCACCTGTTTAACCCTCTTTCTTCAGTTTGATCCTGTCACAATCAATGATATTTTTCATCACCTCTATATTTTTCCCCTTTGAAGCTTATCCTGTAAATGGAATTGTATGGCATGTGGCCTTTTCCAGCTAACTTCTTTCACTAAGTAATATGCATTGAAGATTTATCTCTGTCTTTGTATGGCTTGATCATTTGTTTCTTTTTATTAAATAATATTCCATTACATGTGCCTCTTATAACTTATTTATCCATTCATCCATTAAAGGTCATGTTGCTTTTTCATAATTTGAATCACTTACAAGGTTTCCACAAGAATTTTATGTGGGCATAGGTTTTTCATTCAGTTGGCTAAACTTAGGAGTATAATTATTGAGTTGGCTGGCAAAAATTACTCCTAGCTTCATGAAATTGTCAAAGCCTCTTCCAAAGCAGCTGTACCATTTTTACCCTTAGTCAACAACTCGTATCCTTAATGATTTTAAATCTTAGCTTTATACTGATATACAATAGAATACTGTTGTTGTTTTATTTGGAGTTCCTTAGTCACAAAAGTTGTTGCACATCTCTTCATTACCAGGCAGACTTTATGTGTCAGCCACCACTGCCTGTTGCCAGCATTTTGTTGTCTTAGATTAATTTTAAGTCAGTGACCATGTTGATAATGTGCTTATTCATATATGTGCAGTATGTTTCTATTAACAATCCAACAGTTTGTTTTCTGGCTTGGAGGGGACAAAATCAAGAGGAGATCAGCCACAATGCTTAGGTTATGCCACATTTTTGTGAGGCTAATTGTTGTCTATCTTCCTTTCCATGGCCTCCAGTCATCAAGCCTCCTTTGCGTCACTTTAAACGTCCTGCTTATGCATCTAGCTCCTACGCACCCTCAGTTCCAAAGAAAACTGATGATCATCCTGTAAGATACAAGATGCTGGATCAGAGGCTCAAACTGAAGAAGATTCAGAACATCTCACATCACTGGAACAAAAAATAGAGCTGGGAAAAGAAGGGAAGGAATAAAGGAGGCTTATCCATCTGCCTCTCAGCATCTCTCAGATGCAGCCAGACATGCCTTGGAGGTCCATGTGGTTGGTACTATCGTGGCTAACTCCAGTGAGAATAAAATGAAGGAATTGTGATTTCCCCCTTGTCATTGACTTACAGACTCTCTAGTCTCTGGATTTGGCATCAATCTAGTCACCAGCAACAATCTAGTAAGCAGTTGACTTATATTATTTCCTGTATAGGCGTTTCACGGTGTAAGTTGGACCGACATTTAAATGATATATCCTTTTCCAAAAACAGAGAAAGTCCTCTCATTACCACTTTTTTATCCTTAAGAGATGACTCACCCCCATAAGAACATTGGTTTAATGATCATTGTATTTAAGAAATGCACTGCTAAAAATCTTTTTTGATTTTAAATGCACTTATTTAAAATTTAAAATACTTCTTCAAAATTCAAGCAAATATGTGACTTTCAAAGTAAATACATTGAAAACAAATGTGCTTCATGAGCATAGCAATCTTGGAGGAAAAGACAAGCGATGGACTGTTTTGTTTGTGGACACTTCAGAATTCATATGTTCTCTAATCACATATTTCATTCCTAGCAGTGTATTTTCAAGGATTTGAAAGTTTTCTGGATATGCCTTTGGCTCATTTTTCTTCTAAGCCTTTCCTTCTACCACAGTAACCTAATACAATCAATGAGATGTCCATGTCCTAAAGACTCTAGGCTTCAGGCTCACCACAGGGGATAACTGCTTGGTTTTGTGGTTCAGAGGAAGGTGATTATAAAACAATGAACCTAGTTTTAATTTCTTATTTCCAGATTTTTCTCTATAAGTTTAAAGCTGCCTTTAAATTAAACTTTGGATCATTTTCCCAATAAACAACCCACAGGAGCTCTTTGGGACCCGC
Source organism: Rhizomys pruinosus (assembly GCA_009823505.1). Lineage (NCBI taxonomy): Eukaryota > Metazoa > Chordata > Mammalia > Rodentia > Spalacidae > Rhizomys > Rhizomys pruinosus. The sequence goes on along the minus strand of VZQC01008065.1, from coordinate 2,785,712 downwards.
TTGCTCTCACAGCTGTTAGGAGAACAGGAATCTGTATAACTCACCTCTCTCTTTAGGGTGACATGCTTAGCTTTTTTGTAGCTTTCCCAAGAATTTTTTACTTTGAGACTAAATTAGAAATTCAAGGAAAGTCTCAAAAGCAGAGATGGCCCCAGAAGATTCCAGTTGCTGCCAGGCAAGTCTCAGCTCCTCGGGTTCTACCTGTGACATGTAAGGTCCTTAGACCTCTGGCATGACATTTAAAGTCTCAGTTTGCTTATTTTACTGTGCTTTTGTGATAGAGAGGAATGATAATGAAGGTTTGGGATGCCTGGTGAGTATTTTGTGCAGAGAGGCAGTAGATAAGAGCATTCCATATTCAGGACAGACTGACTGACCCATGGAGAAGGAGCCATGTCTGATGGCCACAGGCTCTGGACTTGATTGCAAAGGGTTTAATATCTCTCCTCTCATTCCCTATAGTTCATTTCCAGTCAACCTTAATCACTCAAGTCAAGGAAGCTCCAGTGTTTAGTGTGTGCTATGCTATTGAACGGTTTATGTATAATGTAGTTTATTATGCTATTTCAAGGAAATGTAATTGCTATAACAGCAAAATCACTGTGACTTTTAAGAAGGCAATTGTAACTCTTAGCTCCCTGCTGGGTGCTTGGGCAGGAAAACTTCTCTGCAGGCTGGTAGTGTCCCTTCAGCTAAATTAGGCTAATCAACAGGCAGTTCCTACTTGTTTGTGTGTAAAAGCTTTAATGATGGATGCACAGGGCCATTTAGCTACACAGTGGTGAGGTTTTGGTGACATTCCTTACCTAGCTATCAATACCTCCAGCCTTAAATTTCAGGCTTTAGTAGGGCTGTGCTTCTTAATGTTGGAAGCCATGTTTAGGGGAGAAAGAAGTTTGTTCCTCCTGTGTTCTTTTCTCCTAAGATGTGATATTTTTTTTAAACAATTTGCTAATATTTTAGTTCAGCACATATACAGATGTAGAAAAATTCTGTAGTGCTTGTAAATGTCTATCATGTTTTTGCATGCAAAAATACAGATTATATTCTTACAGCAAATAAAAAAATTCTTTTAATGTACTTTCTTGTTTTGAGTCATCCTTTTCTTCATTAGAATCCTGAAGTTCATTTGAAATAATATTTCCCTTAAGTTTGGCAATATTCAGAACTGTGCCCAACTTACCCACTCCAGTTTGTTTGTGAGTTTATCAGGTATCTCGTTTTATAACCTTCTCCCTGCAGATTCATTAAGTTAATATGTTAACATCAGTGACCTGTGATAGGGGCTCCTCAGTAGGTCAACCTGTGTGTTATCAACTTCATTATCATTCAAGGGCAAAGAATTGGGACTTCAGAATTAGAAAAATTTATAATTAAATCCTGGCTCTGCCTTTTGTTTACTCTGTAACTGAGTTCCAATATCTCTCTCAACATTAGTTTCCCTCACTGCAAAACAAGGATAAGAGTAACACCTGACGTAGCATATGTCAGGGCTAGCCACAGTGCAAGAACTGTACATATTACTTATGTTTGGAAAGAGAGTAGAGCATGGAAAAAAAGAAACTAGGCCTTTGAGTTGGAGAATGATGTCCCTACTGTTATTTGAAGTGACCTAGGTAAGTTTCACCTTCCATGAAAGACAGTTTACACTCAAGTATAAATACCTATCCAGGGATTCCCACATCACCCATGTAATTTAGGGTTCTCTACTAAAATAATATATACAGATTCATTGTATGGATATTTATTAGATTGGTTTACAGGATAGAATCTGAGTGGTCCAACACTGGCTGCACCACTGTGGAGAGGCTGAGAATCTAGTAGTTGCTCAGTCCATGAAGCTGGATGTCTCAGCAGTCCTAATCTGGTGTTGAAGGCCTAAAGGATTCCTGGAGGTCTACTAGTCTTCATTCTATGTTGTAATCTGAAGAAACTGGTTCTACTATAATTAGAGAAATTCCATAGCAACAAGATGAACTCACCAGTGAGAGAGAAGGCAATCAGGGAAAAGCAAAACCTCCCTCTGCCATGGCCTTTGATACAGGTTGCCACCAGAAGGTGACACCCACATTTAGGGTGGGGCTCAGATAGTCCAATCAAGAAGATTTATCTCATTTCAGTTAATTCCAGAACCAGTCAAGTTGACAACCAAAGTTAGCCATCACAACCCGAATTAGAGGGTTTAATATATTTGGAAGGAATACAACATGCCCCCTCAACGCCCCCTTTTCCTATATCTCCCACACTGTAGAGTTCTTAACGTCCATCTGTTATTGTGGCCCAATGCTGTCATCTCCTGCTTCCTCTGAAATCACTGGCCACCTCTCTGCATCTTGTCTTCTACAATAGCTGCCCTTCCTCTGCATAGAAGTGCACCCTGTTCACTCCCCATACCCAACTGGTTTGCTCTTCTGGAAGTTTTCCACATGAGTCTGCTATACAGAACCTGTCCTGAAGTCCTAGCAAGATGTGGATAATAGTAACAACACACTATTAGCTAGTTTCTCTTTGTGGCACATTTCTTAATGACATGTCTGCTTCGGGGCCTCTATTTTCTTGGATTTCTCTTTCTACTGCTACCTCTCCTCCATGACAGAACCTGACATTCTCATGAATGTGTATAGAATAGTCCATTTCACCCCTCATACCATACAAATTATGGGTATTTTCAGAGCATACAAATATGTATGTCCTCTAGTAAATTGACATTGCTTTGGGTTTCATTTCTACAAGCACAAAGAATCACAGAACCTTCACAATGACAGTTTTCCCTTTAAGAGAATCCTAATCTCAGGTAAGACCAGTCCCTACAAGAAAAGAACAGAATAAATATGTCTTTCCTTCTTCTACACCAGCCTCTGACCTAAAAAGCTTCATCATTTCTAGTTGTTTCTTATCCCATTTAGTTATCCTACCACTAGGCATAGGGCAGGGAAGCAACTGCCAATTCTAGGTAGCTGGCTAAGCCTCATCACATGCAGGAGTACTCCAGCACTCTATTGTTAAGGTTTTCAGCTTCTAAATGGTATAGGACATAGGTTAAATGGTTGGTGACTAGTATTTTAAGTCTATAATTCCCATTTAAAACCCTGTTGCTAAAATAGCTGGAAGTTCACTTATTCATGTGCAAAGTTTGTTTTCCATTGGCTGCCAAATTTACTTGATCAATACTCTTTGATCTATATCGAATTAATCCATCCTATTGGATCAATGAGTTGATTTATAGGGGTCTGTTGAAAGTTAGAAAAAGGGATACCTTAGAATCAGGGTTTCAGAGCGCATGAGAGATTAAGGATCCACTTCCTTACTCTGTCTTAGGGATCGCCTCCAATGAGCACAGCAAAGACAGGCAAGGCAAGGGAAGCCTTGCTGTATCATGGATAAAGTGCAGCTCTGGACATAGTATTGTTTTTAAGATTGATCTAGGAGAATTTAGAAGTGTTTTTGTTAAACTTTTCTGTATTAAGAGGACATGAGCAGCTAGCTGCTTTGGGGGATAACAAAGGATGGTAACTGTGGCATGCTGCCCGGCCCTGCACAGACATATGGATGTTCAACTTGGACTCTTTGTGGATTTTCCATGGCTTTGTAAACCTGGCGTTCAGCTAGCCTAGACATATAGAAACACCTCATCTGGAAATCAATTCAATTATGGTCAAAGCCCTTTTAATAACACCTCTTATGACTTACTGGTTAAAAGAAGATTGAAACTTCAGGACCTGAAGGTAGAAGGATATTTTGCAATGTAACAGTGGGAACAAAGATGCCCAGCCAAACTGCCTAGACCTGGGAAATTATAGGACATAGCTCTAGCACAATAGACTTTAAATTTTATTTAAGATTTCTGAGTATTTACCCGAATCAAGACTCTTTAATATATACTAAAATACTTAATTCCCATAAGTAAATCTGTCAGGGAAGATTTATACTCTGACTGCTGATTAGTTCATTGAGTCTCAGATGCATGGCATTCCTGTAGCAGCCTGACCTGGGTGCTCAGGCTCAGCGAAGTAGAACTTCCCTGGAATGTGCATGGCTCTAGGTTTGACTTACTGTGTTGTAAAAAAAAGCTATAGGTGGATAGGGCTGTATATATAGATATCTTTCAGAGCAGTTGTAAAGAGGAGATAGTGGAGCTCTTTCAGTTGCATGGCTCCATATCATGTTGCTTCTCAGATTTTCCATGTTGTCCCTTTGCAAACGTTAGGGCTGTTTGATAACATCAGGAACCTCCTGCAGTTCACCCTTACTCAAGTCATTGTAGCACAGAGTTCAGGACCAGTTTCTTTCCCAACAAACTGGATTGTTAGTTCCCTCCCTCTGCTATGCAGACTGTACCCTTTATTGAAATGATACTGTGAAGTACGGTTGCCTTTTTGTGTTTGTGGGTTCTGTCTCCATGGCTATTCAACCAGCTATTGATGAAAAATACTCAAGAAAATATCCATATTCTAAACATATGCGACTTCTTTTCTTGTTTTCATTCTCTACAAAATACTGCGGAGAATCATGTTCCTTGTTATCCATTCTCAAAGTCACTGATCTTTGATGTTTCTCAGTATCAGTCTTCATATTTGTCATATTTTCTTCTCTCCAGATGCTATTACAGTCTCTAGGTTCCTTTCTGAGAGATCGTAATCTTCTGTTGCAAGAGGTGATATCCCCCATATCACCTTCAAATCAGAAAATCCACTTCCAGTGGCCAGCAGTGGAAGCTCTAATATCAGAAGAAATAGGAAGAAGTTTGCCATCTGCTGTCTCATCCAATAGGCTCCTCACAGACTGAGACAAGATACTTGCCACAACTTCACAAGTTAACAGAGAAGTCTGGGTTCTCCTGATAGCTTTCAAAAGGTCTCACTGAACCCTACTCCCTTACCAACCTCAGCACAAAGAGCACATCAGTGCTAAAACATTTTAATTCAAATATGAGAAGTCATAAAGGTATGAAATTCCATTTGATGAATAAATATGTAATAATATGTGACTCATGCCTTCTCTGGAGGGCAGAGTTCTTGGTGAAGTAAGATTATTAATGTCAGCACATTTTCACCACTCACTGACACGGGGCAGTTTCTTAACCAGGACCCTCCACACTTCTGTTTACATGACTCTTTTGCTGAAATTTCTTCTGTTTTCTGTCCTTTTCATCCAGAGTTATTCTCTTAGGTGGAGCAGAGAAGTTTTCTCTTAGATCTTGGGCTCTTGCCTCCCAAGTGAAAACCATGTTTTGCTTCAATCTGTCCTTGTTATCCCCTGTCTTTTCTTCTTTGTGAACCCAGGTTGCTGTCCTTTAACTGACAAAGCTTTCTGTTACTTCTTCCTGAATGCTGGGATAATAAAACTGAGCCGCCATGCTCAGTGATTACAATGACTTTAGTTCTTTGCTACTGTGTTATTGCTTTCTTGAAGAAACCATCTTTTCATTTTCATATTTGTCTTGTGTCATGACCAATATAGTGCTTTCTATAAAAGAAATCCTCAAAGTTTAATGGGAGGAGATGATGTCAAATGGGACTAAGACAGTGACAAGTGTGTGACCACACAGAAAACATCTTCACTACTCCTATGCCACTCAGGGCAGGCTGTCTATAATTTTCCTCACCAAACCTAGAAATAGCCTCAAAAGTCTTCCCAATGCAGAACTGCAGGCCACACTCCAATATCTAGGAGAACCCAGTGTGGCCTTTGTTGTAATGCATTGTTCTAGTTCTTTGGTTTAAGTCAGTCTTTTAAAAATGTTATTTTGCTTCATATTCCTTTGCTTTATTGTTATTAAACTCAAAATTCCTCGATTAGACAAGAAGTCCTACTCATCAGAAGTCGGCATTTTGTCCAGATGTTCTGCCTCAGGAGAACACTACAGGTGTGGACACCTTGTAGTGATACAGAACTATATGGAAACAAGTTTCCCCAAACAGGTTGAAATGCAGTGGGTTGCACAAGGCTGCTGGGTTTTCAGTGAGCAGCCACCTATCTGCTTATAGGCCAAATAATATGGGCATAACTAAAGTGTACCATACATGCACCACCCCTTTCTGGAAATGAGTTTGAAGCGTTGAAGATTAGTGGCTCCAGGACTCCAGTAAAGCATGTAGCTGCAGAGCCACCTGGTTTGTTAAATGGGCAGGATCCAGTTACAGTGGTTACCTGCATTAAACAGTCATTTCTTAGGCTGTACTGCCCTCTGGTGCCTAGGAGAGGATTGTGCCCCAGTGACTTTTTTTTTTTCTTTTTTGACGGAGTTCCCCTAGCCCCAGCTGTCCTGGAACTTGCTATGTAGAACAGGCTGACCTTGAACTCTTGAACTCACAGAGATCTGCCTGCCTTTGCCTCTCAAGTGCTGTGATTAAAGGTGTGATCTTTTAACTAGCAGTTTTGGGTTAGTAAATTGTAGGTTTCCAAAGGGCTGGCAGGCTGTGGAGAGCACTGTCCTTCATTTCTGTATAGGCTTGGTTCTCTAACAAACATAAGGCTTAGATTCCTGACTAGTACTACTACTGAACAGATATGAAGAACTTTTCACTTACAAAGAAATTGAGTTGGAGAAACATTGTAAGATAAGCTATAGAAATTATAGTAAATATTATAAAACAAAACTCTAAACAAAACATACAATAGGAATATTGAGTGAGTCACCCAGCCAGCCAGATACCCACTGGGTCTAGAGAGAGGAGGCAGCACGGCACCTGGGGAACAGGTGAGCACAACACCAGGCAGGCCCGGGGAACAGGTGAGCACAACAGCAGGCAGGCCCGGGGAACAGGTGAGCACAACACCAGGCAGGCCCGGGGAACAGGTGAGCACAACACCAGGCAGGCCCGGGGAACAGGTGAGCACAACACCAGGCAGGCCCGGGGAACAGGTGAGCACAGCACCAGGCAGGCCCGGGGAACAGGTGAGCACAGCACCAGGCAGGCCCGGGGAACAGGTGAGCACAGCACCAGGCAGGCCCGGGGAACAGGTGAGCACAACAGCAGGCAGGCCTGGGGAACAGGTGAGCACAACACCAGGCAGGCCTGGGGAACAGGTGAGCACAACACCAGGCAGGCCTGGGGAATAGGTGAGCACAACACCAGGCAGGCCCGGGGAACAGGTGAGCACAACACCAGGCAGGCCCGGGGAACAGGTGAGCACAACACCAGGCAGGCCCATTGCTCCCCTGGGCATGGCCTGTTGCCTGCCAACCAGCCATACCTGGCCCAGCATGCACAGCAGCAAGGCAGAGTCACCCAGCCAGCCAGACACTTGCCAGGCCCAGAGAGAGGAGGCAGCTTAGCACCTGGGGAATAGGACTTCTGGAGAACCTCCAGACCAGAAAGGGGAGCCAGCTGGACCTCCCTATATATAACCAAAACTGAAAACTGGAAACCTAACACAACCAGCCTTCCACAAACCAAGGAGAAGACAAGGAACATATCTGTAGGAAACAAGCAAATTTAGCTTTTAATGCAGCAAAGAAACGTTTGAGATTCACACCAGAATGCAAACAATAAAATAAACCCACATGCTAAAAACACAAAGAAAAAAAGAACATGAGAAAAGCACATAATAAATCTCCACCAGATACTACCAGTCCTATAGAAGATCCCTACAATGTGATCTCAGTGGAAGGAAACCAGGACATGGATCTTAAAAGAACAATCATAGACATAATCAAAGAAATCAAAGAATATAAAGAACAAATAAAATAACTAAAGGGAGAGAATGAAGAACTCAGAAAGGAACTGGAGGGAGAGAATGACAAACTCCAGAAGGAAATAGAAACACTGAAAAGATCCTATGCTGAAATGAAAAGGAATACAGAGAAGCGAATCAAGGAGCTGCTACAAGAAGAGAATGACAAGCTCCAAAAGGAAGTGGAAATACTAAAGAAATCACAGGATGAAACAAAAACGGAAATTGAACACTCATCCAATCAACAGGAAAGGATGGGAGAAAGCCTCAAAAACAGATTGGATGAAGCAGAAAACAGAACATCATACCTGGAAGATAGCAAGGAAAAAATAGAAAGCTCAAACGAAAATTATGAACAATAATCTTTGTGGAACAATAATCAGGAAATTTGGGACACTATGAAAAGACCAAACCTTCACATCATACGGATAGAGGAAGGAGAAGATTCCCAAGAGACCTGTATTGATCAGATTTTCGACAGAATAATAGAAGAAAAAATATCCCTAAACTGAAAAGAGACAAACCCATACAAATACAAGAAGCACATAGATCTCCAAATAGACAAGATCAGAAAAGAAATTCCCCATGCCATATCATAGTTAGAACACTTGATGGCCAAAACAATGACAAGATGCTGAAAGCCACAAGAGAAAAACATTAAGTTACATATAAAGGAAAATCAATCAGAATTACAGCTGACTTCTCAGTGCAAACTATGAAAGCCAGAAGAATATGGCCTAATGTATTCCCAGTACTAATTGACTATAGATGCCAACCCAGATTGCTATACCCAGCAAAAATGTCAATTACAGTTGAAGGAGAAAGAAAAATCTTTCATGACATAAACAAGATGAAAGAATATGTGTCCAAAAAAACCCAACCCTTCAGAAAATACTAGAAGCAGTTCAAAGGACAGAGAAAAGGAGCACCTATTCCCAAGCAGCTAGAGACAGAAATTAATAAAAGTATAACTGTGAAAATGCAAACCTAGATCAAGAATGCAAACAGAAAATAAGGTGAAAGGAAGCAGCACACATCTCTCAATAATAACTTTAAATATTAATGGCCTAAACTCTCCAATCAAAAGACATAGACTGAGAGAATTGACTAGGAAACAGAATCTATATGCTGTCTACAAGAAACCCATCTCACCCTCAAGGACAGTCACCAACTCAAAGTGAAAGGATGGAAAAAGATATTCCAAGCAAATAGTACCAAAAAGCAAGCAGGAGTTGCCATTCTAATTTCAGACAAAATAGACCTCAAAGTAAAATTAATCAGAAAAGACAAAGAGGTCCATTATATACTTATCAAAGGAACAAATAACCATGAAGATTTCACAATGATAAATATATATGCCCCAAACTCCAGTGCACTGAACTTTATAAGCACAGTCCTGCAAGACCTAAGGCACAGATTAATCCTAGCACACTAATAGTGGGGAACTTCAATACCCCACTGAGCTCTTTGGATAGATCAACTGGACAAAGAATAAACAGAGAGACATCTGAACTGGACAATATAATACATCACTGCCAACAGATCCTTAATGGAGAGAAGTTAGAAGCATTCCCTTCAAAGGCAGGAACATGGCAAGGCTGCCATCTATCACTACTCCTCTTCAATATAATGCTTAAATTGTTTACTAGGGCAACAAGGCAAGAAAAGGAAATTAAAGGAGTACAAATTAGAAATGAGGAATTCAGGCTATCCCTTTTTGAAGACAATATGATAGTTTACCAAAGGGATGCTAAAAACTCCACCAGAAAACTCCTAGAAACAATAAAGACTTTCAGTAAAGTTGTGGGATACAAAATTAACCTAGAAAAATCAGTAGTCTTTCTTTACACCAACAACAAGCAACAGAAGAATGAATATAAGGAGACCTTCCCACTCACAATGCCTCAAAAAAATAAATAAAACAACTATGAACAAACCCAACTAAAGACACCAAAATCTCTACAACAAAAATTTTAAACCCCTGTAGAAGGAGAGCAAAGAAGACATGAGAAGATGGAAGGACCTCCCATGCTCATGGATTGGAAAAATTAATATAGTAAAAATATCCATTCTATCCAAATTAATATACAGATTCAATGCAATTCCAATTAAAATCCCCATGAGTTTCTTCACAAACTTGGGGGGGGAATCCTTAAATTCATATGGAAAAACAGAAGACCCCAAATACCCAAAGCAGCCCTGAGTGAAAAGAGCAATACAGGAGTGATCACTACACCAGATTTTAAACTATATTATAGGGCTATAGTCATAAAAGCAGCCTGGTACTGGCACAATTATAGACCAAAAATAGAACAAAATTGAAGATCCAAACTTGAGCTCATACAATTTCAGCCACATGGTATTTGACAAAGGGGCCAAGAAGACAATGGAGGAAAGACAGCATCTTCAGCAAATGGTGTTGGCAAAACTGGATCACCACTTGTAGAAGAATAAAATTAAATCCCTACCTCTCACCCTGTACAAACAATCAACTCCAAATGGATCAAAGACCTCAGTGTGCAAACAGAAACTTTGAAGGTGATAGAAGAAAAAGTTGGCAGCAACCTACAAGACATAACTATAGGGAAAGACTTTCTTTTTTTTTTATTGATGCTTTGTGTATTTCATACATCATTTTCCAATTCAGTTCAGGCATATATCCCCTTCCCTTCTCCCCCCCCACCCCTACCCATCCCAGATCATGCATTCTGCCATAAGTTTTTTGCATCTTTCTCTGCTTTTTTTGTTTTGTTTTGTTTTCATTTTTTTTTGACAATAAGTGATAATTTGTGAGTACAAGCATCCTTCATGTAAAACCAATTGCAAGCAGTTGTGCCCAAACCCACACAGCTCATGGGTCCCACCATCCAGCAGGGGGGGCTTGTATGTTCAATCAAGTTGATCAAATGAGTGTCCAGTCTATATTGTTGTAGTTTCACCATTAACCCCAATCAAAGCCCTTACATTCTACCACGCCCCCTCTTCCGCAGATTGTTCCCTAGGCTTAGAAAAGGGGCACAGGTGGATGAGAAGCAAAACACTCTACTTTCTCTGGAACTGATGTCTTGGTCTCTAGTCAGTTCTGGCTGTTTTCTTTCATGGGCTGCCAGCTTGTCCAGGCTTAACCTTTCGATCCTACTAATAAAGCACATGCAATGGGAAAGACTTTCTAAATCAGACAGCAACTGCACAGGAAATAAGCAACAATTGACAAGCGAGAACTCATTAAACTGTAAAGCTTCTGTACAGTGAAAGAAACAATCAGTGAAGTGAAGAAAAAACCCACAGAGTGGGAGGAAACCTTCACCACTAATACATCTGACAGAACATTAACTTCCAGAATATATAAACTACTCAAAAAGAAAGACGTAAGAAAACAAATGTCCCACTCAAGAGATGGAGTAAAGAGCTGAATAGAGACTTCACAAGTGAGGAAGTAAAAATGGCTGATAAACATCTTAAAATGTGTTCAACATCATTAATAATTAAGGAAATGCAAATTAAAACCACTTTAAGATATCATCTCACTCCAATATGACTGGTTAGGATCAAGAAAACAAATGATGCCAAATGTTGGAGAGGGTATGGGGAAAGGGGAACACTCATCCACCGCTGGTGGGAATGTAAACTTGTACAACCACTGTGGAAAGCAGTGTGGAGAACCCTTAAAAGACTGAAAGTGAGCCTACCACCTGACCCAGTCATACCACTCCTGAGTATATACCCACAAGACTCATGCTACCACAGAGATACATGCACATCCATGTTTATTGCAGCTCTCTTCACAATATCAAAGAGTTGGAACCAACCCACGTGCCCCTCAACCAAGGAGTGGATAGAGAAAATGTGGTACATCTACAGAATGGAGTTCTATGTAGTGGTAAAGAAAGATGACATCATGAACTTTTCAGGTAAATGGATGGAACTAGAAGATATTATGCTAAGTGAGGTAACACAGTCCCAGAAAAACAAATGGTGAATGGTATCCCTCATTTGTGGATGCTAGTATCAAGTAAGGCAAACTGAGTAACATTAATGATATATTTCTCTTTATCTAAAAGCAACTGTGCTCTTAGAATATGAATCCCTTAACGGGCTCTAGAATTAACCTACTACTTATTTTCAGAGTTTATAATTTTGCTACAAGGGTGGAGGGTATGTTTGCGTATTTTAGAGCAATATAAAATTAAAAGGGAAAAATGTGAATCTTGAAATATGATTTGGAAATAACAAAGTTTATTTTCAGATTACATGATTTTAGCACATGTATGACATACACAAATGCATATGGTGAAACAGTATGGATTGGAGGGAATAACAACAAAAGAACTGGGACAGGGAACTGACTGAAGCAGTAGAGTTCTCCCCCCGCCCCCCCCCCAAAATTAATCTTCTGCTTTGAAAAACTTTGAAAAGACTCAGAGGCGAAACAGGACATGTATGGCAGACTCCATGAACTTGGGAGGGGTGGGGGGCATGGAGGGGGAAATGAGTCTGGATTGAACTGAGAAGTGATGTATGAAATGCACAAAACTTCAACAAAAGATTAAAAAAAGAAAATAAGAATATTGAAATAAATATATAGTAATAGATAAATAGTAATACTGGAAATACATGACAACAACTAAACATGTGCCACTAATTTCCTTATTGTTCCTAGTATGCTGACATGCCAGCTCAACTTGTCTCATTTTGGATTTTGGCTTTGAGACAGGCCTTTACTATATAGCCCAAGCTGGTCCCAAACTCTTGATTCTCCTGACTTAGCCTCTCTTGTTGGGGTACCAGTCAGCACAGCCCTAATTTCTAAGGCCTTTGCCCATGTCTGTCTCTTCCAGAGAAAGTATAAGGCTGTACATTCAACTATAAAGTTGTTTTTTGTACAATTGAAGCTGAGGGAACATGGGAAAGCTATCCCCCATGAAAGTCCGGAGGTTCAGCAGCACACATCTGATGAACCTGGAATTGTAACCCAGCCTGTTGCATGAAACAGCACCAAGATAGAAAGGGCCTGGATCCCTGATTATATTACTGAACCTCTAGGCCACCTGCTTGGGCTGATCTCTTTTGTCTTACTGTCCTGTGAGAAAAAATAAACTATAATTTCTCTAAGTTGCTGTTAAAACTACTATTTGGATTGTCATCCTGGAGCCATTTCCTAAATAAGAAGATGCTACTTGTCGAGTTCCAGTGAGATGCTCACACACCGGGTGTGTGTGTGTGTGTGTGTGTGTGTGTGTGTGTATGCACTATTTCCTCCACTTAACTGTTTGATCACTTTGGATGCAGCCAGCATGTTCTAGCACCATGACTGGTGAATAAATGCAGCCTGACTCATGACATCCATTTTAGCCAAGAGTGGTCCCAACCTGCTCTGAGAACCTGTTACTTCAGATTTCTCTCCAAACTGTGTTTTCTTGAATCACAGTCTCGGGCACTTGGAGAGACAAGCCCGTGCTTGATGAATGGGAAGAGGTTTGTATTTGTGCATGGGTGGTGAACACTTGGGAGGTTGGCATGAGATAAGAGACAGGCAAAGGCTAGATTACACTTGCTTTATATAGGTTGATTTTGTGTGGTGGACTGACTGCGAAGAGTAATTGAAAGATTTTTATTTTACAAAATATTAGCAAGGTCCTAGTACAATAAAATTCAGAGCAAGAAAGTTCATGTGGCTGTCAAATGGAGAATGGGTGGAAATTGAAAAGAAACAAAACTAAGAATCCAGAAAGGAGACCACGGAGATAGGGAGGAATTAAGACCAGAGGAGGAAGTGGACTTGGAAATGTGAAGTGGGGCATAGTACCCACTTGGATGGAGGACTTGGATGGGGGTTGGAGGCAGAAGATTGCTGATGGCCCCAAAGTGAATGAGCATAAAGAAGGCATTGGTTACAGGGAACATGAAGTGGAGCAGGGTAAAGAGGAGGATATCTGGGATGGAATGGAAATTGGTTCGCCTGTTTGGCACTTGTAGACTTTTAATACAGTTAGTAGATTGAGATGCTGGGAAAGAGCTAAGAAGATTCACATTAAAGCTAGACATTTCAAGAGGGAAACACTACAATGACAATATTTCTGGAGCACTTAATATTTTTCTAATGGTACTTAATATTTTTGTGGTTTAGATTACTGTAGTAAATGTCTCCTAAAGAATCAAGTGCTTAAGACTTGGGCTCACAACAGTGTTCAAAGGTAGAAAGTGATTTGACCTGAAGGCTCTGACCTTATTAATGAACCAATTCTATTGACAGATTTAAAATATTTATGGACTCAGAGGTGATGGAAACTTAGGACATGGAGTCTAGTAGAAAGGTGTGGCTCCTTGGATACACGCCCCTTAGAACTATGTCTTGTCCCTTTCCCCTTCCCTTCTTGCTCTGTCTGTGTCTGGCCTCCCCAAAGCAAGCGCCTTTGCTCTACCACATGCTCCTGTCATAATGATTATCTATCATACAGGCACAGGAACAATAGAGCCAAGTGACCATGGACTGAAACCATTAGAAAAAAAATCTTTCTTTTTAAAAATTTTTATAAATTTTATTTTATGTGTATGAGTATATTGCCTGCATGTGTGTGAGAGCACCTGTGTTATGTAGTGCCTGCAGAGGTTAGAAGAGGACATTGGATTTCCCTGGATCTTGAGTTACGACAGTTGTCAGCCACCATATGGGTAATGGGAATCGAACTCTGCAAGAGTAAGAAGTGCTCTTCACTACTCTCTCCAGCCCCCCAAATCTTTCTTTAAGTGTATTTCTCTCAGGTATTTTGCCACAGTGGAAGAAAATTTACTAACACCCATAGTTCTGTTAAATTAAATACATTAATTCCTTTTGTATTGCTGTGATAAAACACCATGTCCAAGACCACTTAAGGAGGGAAGAGTTTATTGGTTTTATGATTCCAGAGGGATGAGTCCAGCATGATGGGGAGGCATGCCAGGATGCAGCCTGGAACAGAAAGCTGAGTTCACCTCTTCAAAGCATGCATAGGAAGCAGAGAGAGAAACTGGAAATGGGATGAGGCTCTGAGCTCTCAAAGCCTACCAGTGATGGGCTTCCTCCAGCAAGGCCACATACCTCTTAGGGATTCCATGAACTTCCCAAAACAGCCTATGAGAGACACCCTACTCAAACCACCATTCCACTCCCTGGCCCCCATGGGCTCATGGTCATATCACAATGTAAAACACATTTAATTCAACTTCAGTAGTCCCTATGGTCTTTAATAGTCTCAATAGTATTCAAAAGTTCAGTGTCCAAATGGTTTTTGAGACTTAAGGTACTCTCTTAACTCTAAGCTCCTGTGAAATAAATAGAAAAATCACATACTTCTGACATATAATGGAACCAAATAAATGCACATAGGATTTGGCCCTGCCTCCTCCTCTAATATGTTCTGTAACATTTTCCACTCCTATGCCATTCTCTCCAGTCATGTGAATTTTCTTGTTATCACTCAGTGGTTCATTTCCTCTGGGTAGTCAGATAAAGTCTGTATCAGGAACATAGGTGCCAGTGCTGAGATGGACATTAAAGCATCCTGCCTAAAGGCAGGCTAAAAAGCAGGCTGTCCCAAAACCAGCTATCCGATCCTGGCTAGAGGAGACCTAATGGTGGTGAAAATGAGTAAGTATAATTATGAAAAATTAAGAAAAGTGATGCTGGAGAGATGGCTCAGAGGTTAAGGGCACTGGTTGTTGTTGCAGAGGACCCAGGTTTGGTTCCCAGTACCCATATGGAAGCTAACAACCTTCCATAATTGAAGTTCTAGGGGATCCAGTGGCCTCTGCCTCCAAATATACATGTAGGCAGTACACCTATACACATAAAATAAAAATAATAAATAAAATATTTTTAAAATGAATTAAGGATAGAATGCAAAGATGATAAAACCAGTGGTATGAAATATAAAGGAAGGGAACACAAGGATCCAGAAGATTCTTATTACCAAAGGAAAGGAATAAAAAAGCAGTGCTGAAAATGATGAAATGCACAAAGTTATTTTTAGAGCAGAAAAGGTTAAAACTTAGAGATTAAAATGTGAAATTAAGATGTAGCAAAAGACTCAAGATTGAAGATTTAAGTAAGGTATATTATGGAATTTAAGAGACACAATTAAGAGAAAGCCAGTCAATCTATTTACCAAGAGCTCATGTAAAAATTTCTCCAAATTTATGAGACATTATGCTCAGAAAAGACAATCTATAAAAACAAGATGAAAAGCCAGCACCAAAAAAAAAATATGAGGCTAGGGGTTGGAGAGATGGCCTAGTGGTTAAGAGCACTGACTGCTCTTGCAGAGGACCCTTGCAGAGGAAACAGGTTTGATCCCCAGCACTCACATGGGGTCTGAGAACCGTCCGTAACTCCAATTCCAGGAGAACTCCAGTTCCAGGGGAATCTGACACCCTCTTCTGTCCTCCACGGCATTGCACTACATGGGTGCACAAACCTACATGCAGACAGTACATTCATACACATAAAAAATAAATAAAATTAAAAAATATGAGGCTAAAAGACACATCATTGGCCAGGTATGCTAACACATTTCTTTAGTTCTGGCCTTGGGAGGCAGAGGTCAGTGAATCTCTGGATCTCTGTGATAGTGAGGCCAGCCTGGACTACTTAGGGAATTCCAAGCCAGCTGGGGCTATAGAATATTCTGTCTCAAAAAAAAAAAAGACAAAAAACAAAAGGCATGAAATTGCAGGATCTAGAAGAGATTATCTTTAATTATAAAGAACCAAATATGAATGGAACAAAATAGGTATTCACCTAATTGTATCATGAATTTGACAAGAAAACTGTTGTACTTAAATCAAATTCATGGGTTTGATGAAATTATTTTCTATTTTATTATTTTGTGTGTGTGTGTGTGTGTGTGTGTGTGTGTGTGTGTGTGTGGTCTAGAATGTGCTGGTGCATGCATGTGTATGATTGTGCTCTTGTATATGGAAGAGGAAAACCCTGGGTATTATTCCTCAAGTGTCAGCTACCACTCTTTGACACAGAGTTTAACAGCGTCCTGGAGTATTAGGGGAAAGTGAGCTCCAGAGATCTTCCTATCTCCACCTTCCTCGGCTTTTCTAGAGCTAGAACTACAAATGTGCCACTATGCCTGGCTTTTTTCCTCGATTCAGGACCTCATGTTTACAAGGCAAGCACCTGACCCACTAAACTCTGCTCCAAGCCTAGAAATGTATTTTATTAATGTTATAGGGAGACAGTTTTCTTCCATCAACTCATGGATCCATTCTTAAATACTCTTTACAGCTAGAATGATACAGTTTCATTTTTAGCAATGAGAAAACAGTCTCATGAAAACAAATATGTTGGGGGGCTTGACACCCAGCTCTGGAAGTCCCAGCTTGGGCTCCAGACAGGCGCACGGACTAAGTGAGGTACAACTAAGGCAAGACGGAACTGACTTGACCCTTGGGGGGCTTGACACCTGCCCCTGGAAGTTCCAGCTTGGGCTCCAGACAGAAGCATGGACTCAGTGAGGTGCCAGTAAGGCAAGGTGGAACTGCCTTGATCCTTGGGGGACTGCTGGTGTGTGGGCCAAATTAGTAGCACAATGTCTCCCCCACACACACCCCAGACGCCCTGTCAACCTGGTAGAGCTGTGGTGCAGAGGACCTAACAGGCACAGCATTAGTGATTAAAGCCTGGGCAGCCAACATTGAGGTGCCAGAATCCAAAGAAACAAATAAACAGACAAATCCACATGCCAAAGACACAAAGAAAAAACAACATGGGAAAAGCTCATAATAAATCCACACCAAACTCTATCAACCCTACAGAAGATCCCCTGATATCTCTGAGGAAAGAAGCCAATGCACCAACCTTAGAAGAACAACTGTAGACATATTCAAAGAAATTAGAGAACTAAGGGAAGAGAATGAAAAACTCAAGAAGGACCTAGAGGGAGATAATAACAAACATTGGAAAGAACTAAAGGGAGAAAATCAGATCTCTGGAAAGAAGTGGAAGTGCTGAAAAGGTCCCAGGCCAAAATGGAAAAAGAAAATGACCAACAAACTAAGAAGCTACAAGATGAGGATGACAGGCTCCAGAGGGAAGTGGAAAATCTAAAGAAATCACAGGATGAAATGAAAAAGGAAATTGAACATTCATACAATCACCAGAAAAGGATAGGAAAAAGCCTCAGAAGCAGAATGGAAGAAGCAGAAAAAAGAATATCAGACCTGCAAGATAATAAGGAGCAACTATAAAGCTCAAGTAAAGATTATGAAAAATTTTTAAAAACACAAGAGTGGAATAACCAGGAAATGTGGGACACTATGAAAATACCAAACCTCCACATCATAGGGATAGAGAAAGGAGAAGAATCCCAAGACAACACTATTGGCCAGATCTTCAACAGGTAATAGAAAATTTCCCCAAACTGAAAAAAGACAATCCCATAAAAATATAAGAAGCACATAGAACACCAAATAGACAGGACCAGAAAAGAAACTTCCCATGCCACATAATTGAAAAACACTAGATGCTCAAAACAAAGACAAAATACTGAAAGCCACATGAGAAAAACAACTTACATATAAGGGGAAACCCATCAGACTCACAGATGACTTCTCAGTCCAAACTATGAAAGCTAGAAGAACATGGATCAAAGTATTCCCTGTGCTAGACGAGTTTGGATGCCAACCCAGACTACTATATCCAGCAAAAAATGTCAATTATAGTTGAAGGAGAAGGAAAAGTCTTTCATGACATGAACAAGATGAAAGAATGCATGTGTAAGAAGCCAACACTTTCGAAAATTCTCAAAGCAATCCAAAGAACAGAGGAAAGGAGCAACTATCCCTAAGCACTTAAAGAAAGAAATCAACAAAAGTATTACAGAGTAAATACAAACCTAGACCAAGAATTCAAACAAAAAATAAGGTGAAAGGAAGCAACACACATCTCTCAATAATAACCTTAAATACTAATGATCTAAACTCCCTAATCAAACAGAATCCTTCTATATGCTGTCTACAAGAAACCCATCTCACCCTCAAAGACAGACATCACCTTAGAGTGCAAGGATGGAAAAAAATATTCCAAGCAAATGGTACCAAGAAACAAGCTGGAGTAGCTATTCTAATATCAAACAAAATATATCTCAAAGTAAAACTAATAAGAATAGACAAAGAGGGCCATTACATCCTTGTCAAAGGAACAATTAACTATGAAGACTTCACAATCCTAAATGTCTATGCACCAAACTCTGGTGCACCTAACTTTATAAACACTACTCTGCATGACCTCAAGACACAGATTAATCCTAACACACTAATAGTGGGAGACTTCAGCATCCCACTGAGCCCCTTGGAAAGATCAACTGGACAAAAAATAGAGAAACATCATAACTGAGCAATACAATCACAGACATCTAAAAAATATTCCACCCAAACACCAGAGAATATACTTTCTACTCAGCACCTCAGGGAACATTCTCCAAAACCAACCACATACACAAAAGAAATCTCAACAAATACAAAAGGATTGAAATAATTCCATGCATTCTATCAGACTACAGTGCAATAAAGCTCAATATGAACACCAGAATAAGGTCAACTAGCTACAAAAATACATGGAGACTAAACAACACCTTCCTGAATGGGTTAGGGAAGAAATAAAGAGTGAAATAAAAGTATTCATGGTTTGCATGACACAGGTGCACAAACCTACATGCAGACAGTAAATTCATACACATAAAAAATAAATAAAATAAAAAAAAACTATTCATGGAACTGAATGAAAAAGACAACACAACACAACAAAACTTGTGGGATACTTTAAAAGCAGTCTTAAGAGGGAAAAAAAAACAGAAAGAAAGCAAATAAATGATCTAACACTGCAGCTAAAAACACTTGAGAGACAACAACAAATGACCCAAAAAACAGAATGAATCACAAAAATCAGAGCAAATGAGTAGGAATAGCTAACTGAAACAAGTAAACAATTTGATGTAAAGCAAATAAGGGAAACCAATTGAACGAACATCAAATACTACAAAAGAGTGTTATTTCTTTATGATTAGACCATGCAAAAAGAAATTGATTGCTGTTATTCCATAGTCAAATGAATGTCACATATACTTTAAATGAGGAGGAAATTAACTAGAAATAAATTCTTAGACTAAGTGAATTGAGCTCATTTTTTTGCTTTGTTTTGTTTTGTTTACTTCTTGGATGGTAGGGTGCCTCTAACTTGTCTGGAAACACATTCTTTCTATACAAATGGAAAATTTCAAAATAAAATATTTTACCTTTGTACAATGATCCTGAATAATGAATATTATTATATTCCTTATGAATATTCCTAGTATTTCTCTCAGATGGCATGTTAAGTCAGTGAAATTTTAGACTTTACCTATTTTAATGAAATTACTCAAAATGATATATGTACTTGTTTAATGCTTTGGTTACAACAGTATTATATCAATTTACTAAAATATATAACCATAATAACTTGGTTTCATCTTATTATCATTGGGTTCATTATTCAGAGGATAAGTGCAGTATACTATATATTATATTCATAGGGATAGCACATCTATCATTCTGAAATCTGCAGGAATATTAAATACTCGATGTGCCTATGAACTTCATAACAGAAATCTCTTAATCAGTTCATTAATAATCACTTTATGTTAAATCCCTCTTATTCAGTTTGTTGAGTTAATATATGCAAATAAAATGACATCAATGAGCAATTTCAAAAAAAATCAGAGCAGAAATCAATGAAATAGAAACAAAGAAAACAATACATAGAATCAACAAATACAAAAGCTGGTTCTTTGAAAAGATAAACAAAATAGACAGACCTCTAGCCCAATTAAAAAAAAAAAAAAAGAAAGAGCAACTCCAAATCAATAGTATTCATGATGAAAGGGGAACATCACAACAAAGTAAAGATCTTCAAAAACTTCAAAAACTATACTCCACTAAATTTGAAAACCTAAGAGAAATGGATGAATATTTGAAATCCTGGGAACGAACAATGCTTAACCAGGAAGAGATTGACAGTTTAAACAGACACATAATTGAGGAAATTGAGGATGCAATAAAAAATCTCCCAACTAAAAAAACCCAGGGCCTAGCTGGATTCACAGCAGAATTCTATAAAACATTTAAAGAGGTCCTACAACCATTACTACTCAGTCTGTTCAGAAGGATACAAACAGAGAGAATTCTCCCAAATTACTTCTATGAAGCCAGCATCACCCTAATACTAAAACCAGGCAAAAACACAACCAAAAAAGAACGATTTAGACCCATCTCATTAATGAACATAGATGCAAAAATTCTCAACAAAATACTTGCAAATCACGTACTGACCCACATCGAATGATCATCCATCATGACCAAGATGGATTCATACTAGAGATGCAGGTATGGTTCAACATACATAAATCAATAAATATCATAAAACACATAAATAGACTGAAAGACAAAAAACACAAAATCATCTCAATTGATGCAAAAAAAGCCTTTGACAAGATCCAGCATCCGTTCATGTTTAAAGCCCTAAACGGAATTGGAATGAAGGAAACATTTCTCAACATGATCAAAGCCATATATAACAATCCCACTGCCAACATCATCCTAAATGGAGAAAAATTGGAACCATTTCCCATAAAGGTGGGAACCCAGCAAGGCTGCCCCTTATCGACACTCCTCTTTACCATAGTGCTTGAAATACTTGCCAGGGCAATAAGACAAGAAAAGGAAATTAAATAAGTACTAATTGGAAAAGAAGAAATTATGCTATCCCTTTTTACAGATGATAGGATAGTTTACCTAAGGGATGCTAAAAACTCCACCAGAAAACTTCTAGAAATGATTAAGAATTTCAATAAAGTGGTGGAATACAAAATTAATCTAGAAAAATCAGTAGCCTTTCTTTACACCAAAAATAAACAAGAGGAGAAGGAATATAGGAAGACCTTCCCACATCACAATAGCCTCAAAAATAGTAAAATACCTGGGGACAAACCTAACAAAATATATCAAGGATGTCTACAACAAAAAATTTAGACCCCTGAAGAAGGAGATTGAAAATGACATCAAAAGATGGAAAGATTTCCCATGCTCATGGATTGGAAAAATTATTACAGCTAAAATCTCCATTTTACCCAAATTGATATACAGATTCAATGAAATCCCAATCAAAATCCCCATGAGCTTCTTTACAGATTTGGGAAAAAAATCCTTAAATTCATATGGAAAAACAAAAGACACCAAATAGCTAAAGCAACCCTGAGTGAAAAATGCAATAAGGGGGGATTGCTCTACCAGACTTCAAAGCTATATTACAGAGCCGTAGTCCTAAATACAGCCTGGTACTGGCACAAAAACAGACCTGTTGACCAATGGAACAAAATTGAAGATCCGAACTTGAGCTCATACAATTTCAGCCACCTCATATCTGACAAAGTGTAAAAAAAAAAACCTCAATGGAGGAAGGATAACGTCTTCAGCAAATGGTACTGGCAAAACTGGATCACCATTTGTAGAATAACAAACCCCTACTTCTCACCCTGTACAAAAATCAACTCCAAGTGGATCAAAGATCTCAATGTAAAACCTGAAACCCTGAAGGTGATAGAAGAAAATTTGGTAACAACTTACAGGACATAGGTGTAGGAAAAGACTTTCTAAATCAGATAGCAGCTGCACAGGAAATAAGGCCAACAGTTGACAAATGGGACCTCATCAAACCCAAAAACTTCTGTACAGTGAAAGAAACAATCAGTGAAGTGAAGAGAAAACCCACAGAGTGGGAGGAAATCTTCACCGGAGATTTCACCAGTGAGGAAGTAAAGACAGCTGAGAAACATCTTAAAAACATCTTAAAAAGTGTTTAATAATTTGCCCAGACTCTGTCTACAGGTTACATGTTGTCTTATGACTTAGTAAAAGTAAATATTAAACAACATTGGTTTAAAGGCTCTGATAAATACAGTAATGCATCTGAGTTAATTGGAGATATAAATTGCTGTTGTCCACATTTGTTTTACTTAAAATCTGTATAACAATAACTTTGGGATTAGCACATACAAATGTTCTCTATAATTTTTCTGTTGTACAGTATCACCTTGTAGCATTCTCTTTCACCTATAGGATGATTTAACTTAAAAATTAAGGTTGCTTCCCAAGTTAATCACATACAGTCACCCAAAACAGCATGGATGAATTTGATGAAATCTGGGCCTTGATTCCACCCTATAGGTATGTATAATACAACTGCCTTTTTGAGACTCAGGGGTCAAAATACAAAAAACTAAAATAAAAAGGGGAGATACAGATAGATATGAAACCTTTTTGTCAAAAACCTTGCAATTCAAATCTTAAAACTAACTACAGGAAAAGATTTGTATGTTCCAACAGGTCAAAATGTCACCAACTTAACGGCTGAGAAAGAAAAGATACAGCTTTGCATTGAGTAGATTGTAACCAGGAAGTGCCAGCAGAAAGTTGGCCCATCTGAACATTGAAAGGAAGAAAAGCCTCGATTGCTACAAACATCCAAAACCCCTCTGCGGATCCTGCTTGTAACAACGTATTATAATGAGTCCTAATGAAACTTACCTTCTAGGTGCCACAAAAGTTTTTAATACGAGAGACTTTTCTTACCTTCTCCCCCCCATAGAACAAGGAGAAAATGATGATGATGAGGTCATTCTCCAACTGATAAATTGGAGCAACTGTTATAGAGGTAATCTCTTTATTAAACCAGTAGAAAACTGCATTTTAATTGACTGATAGGCATTAGGAACTGTGAAAGGATTATTTTCTATTCAGAGACAAATATAAATACTAAAGT
Source organism: Rhizomys pruinosus (assembly GCA_009823505.1). Classification (NCBI taxonomy): domain Eukaryota; kingdom Metazoa; phylum Chordata; class Mammalia; order Rodentia; family Spalacidae; genus Rhizomys; species Rhizomys pruinosus. Next base: position 2,762,194 of record VZQC01008065.1, on the reverse strand, counting down.
CTCCTTAAGCTATGCACTTAAGCAAAATATATAGATACAGGAGCTCTGACATCAGGCAATGGATATTTCTACCAAGGAGATGTTGGCCAGGGGATCCAAGCCCCCACAAAAAGGTAAAGCTCCTTGCCTCTAAACTGGAGATACCTGCAAGAAGAGAGGTGATAAAACCCTGCTGTCAAAGGCCTGATGTAAACATGGGAAAGATTGTGTTATTGAGACCACACTTGCAAGTATACAAATGGGCTCTGGAATACAGAGAGTGTTACCAAAGGCAAACTAATAAAGCAAATATAAGTCTACTTGAGTCAAGCAAAACCCCCCCATCAGCACCAGCTACACTGCACCTGCCTGGAAATACTGTGCAAAAACATCTAAAAGGGGGGTGGGAGCCCATTAGCCTGTATATCCCAATCAATTGGCTATTAAGCCCTTCTCTCCTTGGAGGGGTAACCCACGGCTGATGCCCACAAGCTTACATCCTCTATGCAGTAGGAGATGTTATAAGCCACAGTAAGACCTTGTCATATTTAACAGAAAAAAATGTAATTCATGATTAACACACCATCCAAACATCGGGGTCTATACCAAAGTACCTACATAATAATTAGTACTGTTTAAATAACCTATATATCTATTGCTGTTTGGCTTCATTAGTAGGATCGAAAAGGTTATTCCTGGGACAAACTGTCATCCCCATGAAAGGAAAACAGCCAGAATTGACCAGAGAACAAGACAAACAGCTTCCAGAGAAAGTAGGACTATTTTGCTTCTCACCCACCTCTGCCCCTTTTCTAAGCCTATCTCTGGAAACAATGTGCAGAAGAGGGTTGTGGTAGAATGTAAGAGCTGCGATTGGGGTGAAGGTTGAAACTACAGCAATATTAGACTGGACACTCATTTGATCAACTGATTGAACATACAAGACCCCCCCCTCCCCCCCGCTGGATGGTGGACCCATGGTCTGTGTGGGTTTGGGCACAACTGCTTGCAAATTGGTTTTACATGAAGGATGCTTGTACTCATAAATTATTACTTAATGTTAAAAAATGAAAAAAAAACTGAGAGAAAGATGCAGGACAGTTATGGCAGAATGCATGATCTGGGATGGGGTGGGGTGGGGTGGGGGGAAGGGAAAGGGAAATATGCCTGAACTGATTTAGAAAATGATGTGTGAAGTACACAAAGCATCAATAAAAAGCGAAAAAAAGTGTTCAACATCATTAATAATTAAGGAAATGCAAATTAAAACCACTCTGAGATATATCACTCAGATACAACTGGCTAAGATCAAGAACACAAAAGACTCCAAATGCTAGAGAGGTTGTAGGGAAAGGGGAACACTCATCCACTGCTGGTGGGAATGTAAACTTGTACAACCATTATGGAAAGCAGTGTACAGAATGCTTAAAAGACTCAAAATGAGCCTACCACCTGACCCAGCCATAACTCATCCTACTACAAAGATATGTGCACACCCATGTTTATTGCAGCTCTCTTCACAATAGCAAAGAGCTGGAACCAACCCAAATGCCCCTCAACTAACGAGTGGATGACAAAAATGTGGTACATCTACAGAATGGAGTTCTATGCAGTGGTAAAGACAGATGACATCATGAACTTTGCAGGTAAATGGATGGAACTGGAAGCCATTATGCTAAGTGAAATAACAGAGTCCCAGAAAAACAAGCAGTAAATGGTCTCCTTCATTTATGGATCCTAACACCAAATCCCCAGATGAAAGGCAAGCTGAACAACATTATTCTTATATTTCTGTTTATCTGAAAGCAACTATGTTGTTATAATGTAAATCTCTTAACAGGCTCTCGAATTGATCTGATCCACCACTTACTTTCAGACTCTGTAATTACTGCATATGAGTGGAAAGTATGTATGCATATTTTAGAGTAATATAAAATTAAAGGAGGAAAATGTGAAATCCTAAACATAAAAAAAAAAGACTGAGAGAAAGATGCAGGATAGTTATGGCAGAATACATGATCTGGGGGAGGGGTTCGGGGGGAAAGGGGAAGTTAAATATGTCTAAACTGAACTGAGAAATGATATCTGAAATACACAAAACATCAATAAAAGCATTATAAAAAACATATATGGGAGGCTGGAGAGATGACTCAGAAGTTATCTCTTGTAGAGGACTGGGGTTTGATTCCCAGCATCCACATGGCAGCTAAGAAGTGTCTTTAAGCTGGGTGTGGTGGCACATGCCTTTAATCCTAGCACTGGAGGCAGAGGCAGGCAGATCTCTGTGAGTTCAAGGCCAGCCTGGTCTACAGAGTGAGTTCCAGGCCAGCTGGGGCTACAGGGAGACTCTGTCTCAAAAAAAAAAAAAAAACAGATATAGAAAAATATGGAATTTTGTTACAGTAATGTTCCTTATATCTTTGAACTCTTTGCTAGAGTTTTGTTACAGTAATGTTCCTTATATCTTTGAACTCTTTGCTGGAGTTTTGTTACAGTAATGTTCCTTATATCTTTGAACTCTTTGCTGGAGTTTTGTTACAGTAATGTTCCTTATATCTTTGAACTCTTTGCTGGGGTTTTGTTACAATAATGTTCCTTATATCTTTGAACTCTTTGCTGGCAGTGTACCAGAAATTAGCACATGGTAATAGCATTCTGACAGCTTAAAGAGATCTTATTTCAGCTTTGTCGTAAGGGAACACATGAAACTACTAGTGTTAAAGACTTATAACCCAAGCCTTTGAGGCAAAAATATTTTACCCAGATTGACCAAATTATTATAAACATATATACATATATAAATATATATTCCTATTTATTAACTGTCAATCAGTCTTCTATCTATCTATCATCTATCGTCTATCATCTATCTATCTATCTATCTATCATCTATCTATCTATCATCTATCTTCTGTCATCTATCTTGAGGAAAGAACAGTGTTATTATGCTCCTTTGTTACTATTGCTTTGTTCTGATGCCATATTAGACAGTAGGGCAGCGTGTGGCTTCTTTGCCTGCATTTGCTCAGTTCCCTTGAAAAGCCCATTGTCATCCCAGGGAGTTCCATGAGAGCACTGCAGAGGGAGTCCAGTGCTATATTCTAGTTTTTCATAGCAAACCCTTCATAGCAGCTGGAGAAACACAAGTCCTAATGAGGCTTTATATACTTTGATTAACCATAATGTGAGGCTTCCACAACAGATACTTCATGACATGCATCTATTGCTTATACCGGGACAAGATGAAGTAGGGAATAAAACTTAGCCTGAGCGTATAGATGAGGTCTCAACAGTTCTTTTTGAAAATAGTAAACAGTATCAGCTCAAATTAGTAATCTGAATTGTTTAAGTTGTCCAAAGTCACTGTGCCTCTCTAAAATTCATGATGCTCATGGTAGATAAATCCCAGTTGAAGACTGCTTTGAGATAGCCATTTTTGATGCTTGGGCTTTCTTAGATGGACATGTGTATTCCATGAATTTATGATTTTTTTAACTGGGGCAAAAGGATAGTGATTGGGTGTTCACTGAACTGTTTCCTTTCTACATACTGAGACATCATTTTTCAAAGCCTGATTTTGTCAGTCTATGATTGACTTCTGACCAAGGGAAGGTGAGGATGATTATCAATGGATGTCAGGGTTTGTAGGCACTGCCAGAATTTTCAGGTTCTTGTGTCCTAGAACAAAGAATTGGTTTGAGGCACATGGGTAGGTGGAATCAAAGCAAGAGAAATTACTAAGAAAGAAAATACTTCTAGGGGAGAAACTGGGCCAGAGCAGGGAGACAGTTTAGAAGCTCAAATGGCAGTGATGCACAGAGGAGTGTGGGGCTTTTAGGAGTCGTCTGTATGCTGTGAGATCTCTGGCTCATTTGCACAGTGTGGACTTTCTTTGTGCTTTATCTATTACGTGTCGAGTTCTCACCTTTTTCTTTGCCGACAGGTTTTTCTCACATGCTAATGTTGAAGCTTTAGCTTAGGGCCTTCTAGACTTCACCCTCCAACCTCTTCTCCTGACTCAACTCCCCACTGAGATCTGTGGTCCCAGAAATATTTTGAGGGATGGCTAAAGGATGATTTGTTTTTGCAAAATGGCTTCTTGCTATTGAGGGATAGAGTCCCTACTGAAGAGAGAACATGGAGATCTCCCTGTTCTATACAGTCGCTGGAGAGGAGGGGTTTGAATGCCCATCAGTAGGAATTGCCAGAATTCATCCACCACAAGCCTGAAGCAGCTATTTTCAAGAAGACACACATTTTATGAGGGTTAATAGTACAAAGTCCAAAGAAGAGTGATATGATTATGCCAATCAGTGGCTCACAGGGGGCAGGAAGGTCTTGACTATGTATTGCCTCGAGAGAGCCACTCTTAAGGAGCTTGATCTCAGAGGGCAGGTGCTTGGTTATTTAGTCAGTTAGAAGAATAATACTGATGATTTTCTATTGAGAATGTGGCAAAATACACAAGAACAACTTCAAGAAGCCCAGTGGTAGGACAGATTAAAGGGAGAGTGGGGTGAGACTCCAGGCATCGAGTATGTTTTATACCAATGGTGATAAATGAACAAAAATAATGAAGAAAACAAAGACCTAAAGGAAGATTGCAGCTACAGATAGGTTTAGAAATGCATCTCATTTTTGTAATGTAAGAAGTTTGGAGATCTTTTCTGTTGTTTGAAGAGAATTTTGAAGTCTTTAAATAGCAGCTTTGCCATCTTACTTTCTTTAGGATATAGAGATCCATGAGAGAAGGATTTATTCTAGAGAATGACTTCTTGAGTTTGTCTAGTCTGGGTAGGGCATAGCTTTATCCATGCTGAGAAGGCACCAGCAAATATGAGCAATGTTTCCACCCTTGGCAAGGCTCATTTATCGGCATTGCTTTAGCTGCTGTAGCATTCTAGATACCTTCATATATAGCTTTAGCTGAAAAAATAATCTAGGTATGGTCCCTAAGTGTTAAATGAGTACTCCAAATGTTAGGCTTTGTTATTTGGCTATGTATAAGGAAATCCCAAAGGCTGGGGCTGACAATTCCTTTGGTTTGGAGGCATTTCCCCCAACACTTGTATACAAGTTTATTTTGTAAAGAGGTCCTAAGTTGTTGAATAAGGCAAAGAATAATGCACCAATATTGAGAACAAATTAGCCTTTTACGTGTTGCATAGTCACCTGGGGTGCCTGAGGTTATCTGTAGTCACTTGAGTAGTGTGGCGGTTTCTTGAGGGAAACCTGAGCAGCTTCAGTCTTTAAGGACAGTCGTCACTGGAGTTAAAGGTCCGTCCTCCCTTGGGGGGTGGGCACTGTCCCTTCCAGGGACTTCCCTCTGCAACCTTGTTTCTTATAACTCTGTGGAGTGCAGTTCTTTTTCTGTGTCCAGGTTTTCTGAGTCAAGCATTTCCTCAGCATCTTCTTTCACACCCTAGGGTTCCTCTGAGTTACTGTCTGCCTGGGTAGGTGCAGTGTTCCCAGGGCTGAGTCTATCGGTTGGACTTGTTTTTACGTCTACAATGATTTATTCTGAACCCTTCAGACATTACAACTTTAATTTTGTTGTTGTACCCCACAAATCTAAACATAAAGTTAACTTGGGTCCCATTCCTTCCTTTTGCACTTTTATTCAGAACTATTTCTTTGCCAGCTATTACGTTGTTGATGTGATAGTTTTCTACATACTGTCAAACTATCCTTAATCTAAAATCTGTACTTTCAAAGGCATGGATTCTAATAGAATCAAAGTAGAAGGCCCAAACCTCAAATATACAAACTCTAACCTGATTATTGATAAGTCTCCCATAAGAAGCACACTTAAAGTACTATTGTTCCCTGTTTAAAAGATAAGCAGTACACTGAGGCCAGTCCACATCTCACTGGCTATTAATATGTTTCTTATTCTTATTCTTTTCCTTCTTTTATTTATTTGTCACCATCCTGTGTCTGTAGGTCTCTTCTGAGGTGATATGATCCCAAGAAATGAGCTGTTGATTTGGAAGTGTCACCAGGTGTGAGCTGAGGGACCATTTCCCTGGAGTCTGGGTTGTTCCCAGAGGCAGACAAAGGATTGAATGTCCAGGGAAGGATGAAGTAAAGGATCATGAAGGTGTGGAAGCAGGCCATTATTGAGGCAGAGAGTAAAGAGCAGAAGCTAAAGACACCCTTTCTTTCAGGTAGACCACCACGAGACTTTTAGGCTGGTTCTTTAAGAAGGTTCTTGGGTTTTCTCTCCTTTGATCCTTTCTTCCCACACTGTCTTAAACCTATGTGGTCCTGGCAAAGATACAAATAATTAAAACAGATGTCCTTATCTGACTGATGGCTTTGTCAGGCTGGTAGTCTTATTCTTTCCTGTGTGGCCTTGTTCTGACACATTTCCAGAGTTAAGTGGAAATGATTTTCCCTCCCTCCTTCTGACCTTAGCCCTAATTGCCTACCCTTAGCTAACTCCCAACAGAAGGATCTGTGTTCTAGGAAGATGATTAGTAGGATTTTGAGCACATAGCTCATCTGTCTGCCATCTAGCTTTCTCCCATGTCCTGTCTCTCTTTGTGGTTATAAGAATGACCAAGAGGATCTCCATCATCTAGTCCACATTAGAGGCAGATGCTGTCACTGTAAAATATTAGCTTTTTCCCCTTTAGGATCAAACTTATTCTAATTCTTGAGGATAAATTCTGGGAAGTCTGAGCAAACTGAATTTCTTAAGGGGAGAGAGAAGAAATGAAGTCATCTGAACTGGGGAGGCACGTCCTTCATCCCCTGCAAAGTCCTTAAGAAGCCCTTTTGAAGGGGGCAGGGGATCACCCACTTCCCTCAAACTATCACCTGTAGCTGAAATGAGCACAGCATACAGAGGGTTAGAAGCACCACTCAGAGCTCACAGCCCTTCTGGGTTCATTCATCCTTTGGCTGGGCTTGAACCAATCATGCGTGTTGTCTCTTGGTACCACGTCCTGAAACACGGGGATGCAAGATCTTGCTAGAGGCATCTCTGAATTTTTTTAACCTCTACTAGGCCCAAGCTACTATGTTTGTCCCAGAAAAGGCTTTGCAACCTGACTCACTCTGGTCTTATTTCCAGATTGCCATCTAGGTTTAAAGTGCAAATGGGCAGGATAGTTTTCCTTCCATTAAAAACAACAACAACAACAAAAAAAAACTTTTGTTGAGGGGACTGTCTTACCGTCTGAGAGACAGACTCAATCCATAACCTCTGGAAGGAACTGTGAGCAGGAAGAGGAAGGTGATCAGGAAGGTTGTGAAGAACTGCAATGAAACAAAGTGCAGCCACACAAAGTGGCAGGAGGGAAGCCCGGAACTGAGTGAGTGTGCAGTGCTCCAGGGAGGGACAAGAAGAAGGACCAGAACAGGCATGGGTGAGCAAGGCTCTGTGCTGTAGGGAGTCCAGGGAGGGCAGTGAGGGGCAGCTACTGGCAGGACATACTTTGGACCTGGGGCCACGCACTATGCCTATTTCCTAGAGCCATCCTGAGCTATCTGGAGGGATCCCTGCTTTTCTGGGTCTCTGGGCACTGTGCCATCTGGAGGGATCCCTGCTTTCCTGGGTCTCCCGGCACTGTGCCATCTGGAGGGATCCCTGCTTTCCTGGGTCTCCCGGCACTGTGCCATCTGGAGGGATCCCTGCTTTCCTGGGTCTCCCGGCACTGTGCCATCTGGAGGGATCCCTGCTTTCCTGGGTCTCCCGGCACTGTGCCATCTGGAGGGATCCCTGCTTTCCTGGGTCTCCGGGCACTGTGCCATCTGGAGGGATCCCTGCTTTCCTGGGTCTCCCGGCACTGTGCCATCTGGAGGGAATCTATGCTTTCCTGGGTCTGCTGGCACTGTGCCATCTGGAGGAAATCTGTGCTTTCCTGGGTCTCTGGGCACTGTGCCATCTGGAGGGATCCCTGCTTTCTTGGGTCTCCCAGCACTGTGCCATCTGGAAGGATCCCTGCTTTCCTGGGTCTCTGGGCACTGTGCCATCTGGAGAGATCCCTGATACTGGGTCTCCCAGCACTGTGCCATCTGGAGGGATCCCTGCTTTCCTGGGTCTGATGGCACTGTGCCATCTGGAGGGAATCTGTGCTTTCCTGGGTCTCCGGGCACTGTGCCATCTGGAGGGATTCCTGCTTTCCTGGGTCTCCCAGCACTGTGCCATCTGGAGGGATCCCTGCTTTCCTGGGTCTCCCGGCACTGTGCCATCTGGAGAGATCCCTGCTTTCCTGGGTCTCTGGGCACTGTGCCATATGGAGGGATCCCTGCTTTCCTGGGTCTCCTGGCACTGCACTTTGCTGGGAGGGGGTTGCTATGACCTATACCCTAATCTGAAGGATGAGCATCTGCATTGAAGAGGAATATAATCATATCCATGCACTTAATGTCACTTTACTGTCTAATATTTGATCACTGATTTTATACTTTAGGACATAATATTCACCTTATACTGGTTTTATGAATGCTTACCAAAATGGAATCAAAGCTAAAATGATAAAATTGTCTTGAGTAATGAACACAATTATCTAGTAGAACATCTGTTTGTAACTACCCTTGTTCCTGAGGTAACTGTGGTAAACTCTGTTAAAGAATATCTTAGGTCCTGCCCTAAATATCTGCCTCTGCAAACAAGCCTGCAGAAGGAATTTCTCCTTGGTGGTCTAAGCACCTGTAAGCATCTGTGCTGGTAATCACGTAGGCTCTAACTTAAACCCACAAATGTATGTGGAGAGATATATAGAGACTCTGGGGGAACTTTTCTTGGGGCTCAAGTTATATTTTATTTTATTTTTTGAGGAAATCCCATTCAAGTTCACGGGTATAAATAAACATTCCTGATTTCTTCCCATGAGTCTTCAGGGTGCCTTCTCTGTGGATATTTAGTCTACTGCTGGTTTTCTCCAACAACACAGCCCCCTCCCAATCAAGCTCATTGTAACTAGAGATCTTGGTAAAAGTAAAAGGAGGGAAATAAGGAAGGAAGAAGGAAGGGAAAGGGCAGGGGCTGCTGAGAAAGGCTCTTCACCTCAGGGAGGAGAGGAAGGAAAGGCTTCACAGGCTGACCCACCTTCACTGCAGAGCTCTGGGAAGCAGTCGGTGCATGGCTGTAGTATGCCCTGATGCATGAACAGTGTCTTCCTCTGGTGGTGGCTAATTTCTAACCTCAGAGCTTATCTTGTCAAAAGAGTTTGCTGGGCTTATGTCTGCAATTGGAACATCTCCCTTAGTTACCTCTGGAGTATATAGACATTTTTAAGAAATGAGAAGCATAGATTTTTACCTCCTGACTGGCTTTCCAACTGATACTGGGAGAAAATGAGATTCAATGGACACCCATCAGGATTTCCAGGTTAATGTTTCAGAACAAAGAATTGGATAGACACATGTAAACAGGGGTAAACAAAGAGAGAATTTATTAAGGAAGAATTCACTTCCAAGGGAAGAGGAAAGTGTAGAAGCTCAAAGGTCAATGGTGCTCATGGGGAGGAGGGGGATAAAGGATTGGTGTTTTTATGGGTCATTTGCATGGGGAATGCTTTCTACTGAATGCTTTGTCTATTACACATTGCCTTGGCTGGGGGTTTTGGTCCTTTTCTTTATGGATTTTTCTCACAGCCTTATTTTGTAGCTACCATAAGGCCTTCTGGACTGCACTCTGCTTTACTCTCCTGCCTTGGGGAGAAGAATGTGTCCTTCAGCTCTGGCCTTAAAACTTCCTGCATAATTCTCAACAGTGGTTTGACCTCACCAGTCACTACATGCATTGGCTACATTCGGGCCTCTGAGACTCCAAGGGGTGGTGGGATGGAAAGTTCCCAGATGAGCTCAAGAAAGCACCTTGTTCAAAACAACTCTCCTCCAGACTGTGCCACCACCATGTATCAAGATGAAAAGGAATCCTTTCAGAGGAGACATTGAAATTGGGGATATTTGTTGCAGAAGCTGGTCTATCCTTAAGAGAAGTTTTCTTCCAAATAGCTGCAAACTATACCGAGAACATGGCTTTCTTCTGCTTTCCGTCTTGTGGGTTGGTTTGGTGTTAAATTCTCCTACATGCATTATTGCTGTCTTTGTATTTTACAGTTTGTATTTTGGGGTGGAAGAGAACAAGCCTTTGGACATTTATACTGCTTAAGTTGCTTATTTCTAAAATTCCTAGAGCTTTACTTTTTTTTTTTTTTTTTTTTTTTTGTCTTTTCGAGACAGGGTCTCCCTGTAGCCCCAGCTGTCCTGGAACTCACTCTGTAGACCAGGCTGGCCTTGAACTGTTAGACCAGGCTGGCCTTGACTTTCCACAAAGATCCACCTGCCTCTGCCTCCCGAGATGAAGTGCTAGGATTAAAGTGTGCACACCAACCCGGTAAGAGCTTTATTTTAATATTTATTATTTGTATCATTAACGGGAAAATGCATTATTTATGTACAAGGACTTTTATAAAATTAACCATGTTCACTACATGATATGGTGTACATATAGTATATTTTGTATTAGTCAGGTTCTCTAAAGAAACAGAACAACAGGATGAATAACTATATACAATTTATTGATTTGCTCAGTGACGAGTCCAACAGTAGTGCGACTCTGGAGAGGCGGAATCTAGGAACTGTCAGTCTGCAAGGCTGGATTCTCAGTAGTCCCAGTCTAGTGTGAAGGCCCAATGGATTCCGGAGATCTGCGGTCTCAGTACAAGCTGGGATCCGAAAGGTTGATCACAGCAGCAAGACAAACTCACCAGATGAGAGAAGCAAGCCCCAGGAGAATAAAAGGACCAGCTCCCACTGCCTGCTTTTATAATACCTGCTGCAGAAGGTAACACCCACATTTGGGGTGGCATCCGGGTTGAGGTGGTCCAATAGAAGACCCTTTTTTCTCTTATTTGTTCCTTAAGTCCAGTCAAGTTGACACCAGGATTAACCATCACAAGTCCACCCACTCTGTAACTTGACACCCAATAATAGCCTTCTCTTACTGTATGGCTTTAATGTCAATTGCAAACAATGGCAGGTCATAATTCACCTAACATAGTTATAAGTGATCTCATGTGGCAATAGCAAAGCATTGTATTTAGAGTAGGTGGTAATGTACTTGAGAAGAACTTAGTCCTTAAGTATCTAATCAACCTAAAAATTATGAAACACTTAACACTTATCCCAGTTGCAATTCAAAAAGGGAACAACCCAAGCTATCCATGAAATACATATTAATATATATATATATATATATATATATATATTATATATATATACAGTACATTCTTAACAATATAGGACAAAAGTTAATATCTATTATATCCACGTTTTCTGAACTGTTCCCTGTGGCCTCAGTGTATTTATGACTACTTCTTTGCTACCTTCTATTACCCATTCTGTATTTCTCCACCATCAGCAAGCAACTCTTCAGGTCTGGCTCTTTCCTGGAGGAGTGACCCATACCTTATCCCTGAAGGGTCTGGGACATTTATTGTCCTGTCTGGTTTGGGTTGTTGCAGTTTCCCATTGACCTCATATCACAGGACTGTGTAACAGCAAAGGATGCCCTAGGCAGTCTTCTGCCTTCCAGACTAATCTTCCTTGCCCCCATTGTGGAGAACAAAGTCCAATTTCCCCTGTGTAGTCTGGATCAATCATCCTCTAACTACTGTTATTCCTTCTTATAGCTGTTGGTTAAAGGCAGTAGAAGCCAGAAGTGGCCAGGGGTAAGTCTTAGCTCCAGTTCAATGGAAGTTTGCTGTATCTCTGACAAAAGCATCTCCCCCTTTGAGCCAAAACTTCTAGACCAGCAGAAGCAAAGGTTCGTGGGTACAGGGAAGAAAAATTTCCTACTGGTCACTAAGGGGTGATAGGAGTGGTCTTCCCACTCCACCCTTTGTGTCCTGGACCCATGAATTCTAGCTCATAGGAGAAACAGTTCCATATAGTGGATGCTGATTCAAAGCATTGCTGCTTGCTTGAGAACCTTGCCCCCGCCCTCCAGGTATTGCTACTAATTGCGCTGCTTATAATATGTCTTCAAGAGGCCATTCTCATGCTTCTATCACACCAGCTGCTTCTTGGATGGTGGGAACTATGGTAAGACAAGTGGATACCATGACCGTGGCCCACCAGTCGCACTTCTTTGGACTGATGAAGCGAGTTCCTTGGCAGAAGCAAATGCTGTGGGAATACCACATGTGGATAAGGCATTCCAAGTAAAGCTCCCTGGATGGTAGTTTTGGAGAAGCATTAGTGCAGGAAAGGCAAATCACATAACCAGAATAAATATCTATTCCAGTTAAGGACAAAACGTTGTCCCTTCCATATTGATGAGTGGTCCAGTTAGTCAACCTGCCACCGAGGTTGTCTGGCTGGTCACCCCGGGGAATCAGCACCATTTGGTCAATGTTGTTCTGCTGTTGGCAAACTGGCACTCAGCAGCAGCTATAGCCAAATCAGCCTTGGTGAGTGGAAGTCCATTGCTGTTGAGCCCATGTATAACCTCCATCTCTGCCCCATGAACACTTTGTTCATGGGCGCCATTGAGAAACAACAGGGAGCTGGAGAAGAGGGGACTGCATCCACAGAACGAGTCATACCGATCTACATGATTATTAAACTCATCCTCTGCTAGAGATCACCTTTTGATGAGCAATTACATGAGACACAATCATCTTCACATCCTTTGACCATTCAGAGGCTCTATCCACATACTTCTTCCCAATGTCTTTCTCACCAATTTTCCAGTCATGCTCCTTCTAAGTCCCTGACCATCCAGCCAAACCATTGGCTACAGCCCATAACAGCTATAATCGAACCTCTGGCCACTTCTCCTTCCCGGCAAAAATGCACAACCTGTCCACTGCCCGAAAGTTTGCCCACTGAAGACTTCTTCAGCAGTGTCCTTTAGGGTTGTTTCAGAAAAGGCTTGTTACTGCTGCAGTTGTCCACCTCTGTGGTGGATGTCTGCATACGTGCAGAACCATCAGTAATACCGGCCCTAGTCTTCTCTTCTTCAGTCAACTGAATCATAGGGCCAAACCCCATGAAGCCATAGAGGTGCATGCTTAAGCCCAGGAGGACATTGTAACAGGAATTGGGAACATGAGGCATTTGGTGCAACTCTTATGTAGTTTGTCTTGTGCCCTCAGAGCCTGCCCGGGCCCTGTCACAATGTACCACTTCCATTTGACAAAGGACTGTTGGCTGTGCACGTCCTACTTTATGGTTGGTGGGTCAGGTAACACCCAACTCATGATGGGCAGAGCTTAGGTTCGGATGGTGACTTGTGGCATGTCAAATGTAGTAACAAAAACACAACATACAACAAAACATATTTTCTTTGAAACAACCTAAAAAGAGAGGAAATGGTCTCGATGTTAAGGTAAAGCCTGTGGGGCTCAACCACTAGACCTTATGTCTGTGTTTAGTCTGTATCTAGTTAAGCCCAAGAGAGCTAGCTCTAGGTCTGGTACTGCTTCCTGGCACACTTAGGACATATGGGCACTAAATTATACACCTTGTGTCTTAACTTTCCAGCTTTAAACACTTTTTACATTGAGGTTTTGTGCATTTTTAATACAAGAAGTTTTTAATCAATTTAGACTATTCCCCTTTCCCTTGCCCCCCACCCCACCACGGCTCATGCCATTCATTCTGCTCTACATGTCCTTCATCTTTTGCTCAGTCTTTTTTGAATTGTTGGGTGCAAGAAGTTTACTGTTTTGCGGCAGAAAGTTCACTGTTTCAGGTCAGTTCTTTGATCCATCTTTTTGTTGTTGTTGCTGTGTCCTTTTCCAATTTGCTTTTCACTCACAAAATATGCCACATATTTGACACACATATTAACCATAAATTATGATGTCCTGAAAATATAAAACTCGTAGGTTAATCCAAAATTAATGTTCTGGTTCACATTTGACAGTAGCATTGTATGCAGGTAAATAAAATAATATTACTTTACATTTTACATTACATAGGAAGATGATGGGTAACATTCAGGCTGTTGTATTTACTAAAAAAGGGAAAAAGGAGAGATTTGGTGTTAGGATGGAAAAAGTGGAGGAGACGCCATAACGCATTTGCTTGGGGACCGTAGTTACTTCACTTGCATGATGCTCTAGTTCCTGCAAATCGCATGATGTCATCTTTCTTTACCACTGCATAGAACTCCATTGTGCAGATGTACCACATTTTTGTTTATCCACTCATTCGGTTGGAGGGGACAACAGGTAGACTTCCAAAAGTCTTCGCTATTGTGAAGAGTGGCAACAAACATGGATGAACATGTAACTCTACAATGGGATGAGTTCTTTGGGTATATTCCCAGGATTGGTATGACTTGGTGGTAGGCTCATTGAGTCTTTCAAGTCTCCACCACTTGTTTCCATAGGGGTTGCAGAGTTTGCATTCCACCAGCAAAGAATGTGTGTTCCCCCTTTCCCCACAATCTCCTCAGCATTTGGTATTCCTTGTTCTTGATCATAGCCAGTCATACAGGGGTAAGATGAAATCTAAAAGTGGTTTTAATTTGGCATTTCACTTAAATATTAATGACGTGAACAATTTCTGAGAGTTTTCTCAGCCATCTTTACTTCTTTATTTTGTGAAGTGTTCTCTGTTCAGCTCTTTACTCCATTCTTTTTAAGAAAGGTCATTTATTTTCCTTGCTCCTTTTGTTTTGAGTACGTTTATACACTCTTGGATGTTTACATGCTCTATCAGGCTGTATCAGTGGTTGAAGGTTTCCTCCCACTCTGATGGGTTTCTCTTCACTTGTTTGATTGTTCCTTTTCGTACCAGAAGCTCTGAGTTAATAGGTTTCACTGACAATTGTTGACTTTTAATTTTTTGTGCAGATGCTGGTCTGATTTAGAAAGTATTTATCTTATGCCTATGTCTTGTATATTACTGCCAACATTTTCCTCTACCATTTTTCAGAGTTTCAGTTTCACATTAAGGTCTTTCGATCCATTTGTGAGGTGATTATTTTTTTTTTTGAGACAGGGGGAGTTGATTTTTATACAGGGTGAGAAGGAGGGGTTGATCATTCTTCTACGAGTGGTGATCCAGTTTTGCCAGCAAACAACATTTGCTGAAGATGCTGTTCTTTCCTGAGTCTTCTTTGGCCCCTTTGTCAAATATGATGGGTGGCTGAAATTGGATGTGTTTAGGTTTGGATCCTCAGTTTTGTTCCAGATTGATCTCCAGATTTGTTTTGTGCCAATTACCAGGCTGTTTTATGACTATAGCCCTTAATATAGTTTTTGAAGTCTGGTAAGGTAATCTCCCCTGCATTGCTCATGCTCAGTGTGCTTTGGTATTCGGGGTCTTTGTTTTTTCCATATGAACTTAGGATGTTTTTATTCTAGGTCTGTGAAGAGCTCATGGAGATTTTAAAGGCATCTTTATTGAGAATACTTTGGAATGGTATGGAGTAGTAGTTATTTCTTTTTACTGAGCTCCCTGCATACTTTCTTATGGTTTTCTTTTTTTTTTTTATATAATAAAAACAGTATCCACAAAGTATCATTTCTCACAGTTCTCCTGACAAATGAACATTGTTCAAGAACATACTGTATACACAGATAAGGAAACATACAAAATGTTTAAATGATGCACAACACAATCCAGCAGTATAAAAGAATGCTTGTGAACTCTTGCTCACTGTGCAGACTAAATTTAATCACTTTATTTTAAATAGATAAAAATACCAATTCTTTTAGGATCTTGTGCAGACTACAACAAGAGCGGCAATTATCACCATATATTATGATTTTATATTAGCAGTTTTCTCTGATTGAGTTTATGACAAACCCCAAACACAGAGGCAGAAGGCTGTGTACTTTAAAGGATTAATGTTGTGAATTAGAGACATTACACAGTTACTACCACTGGCACTTTTCACCAAAATTTGTACACATCACATGATCATCTTATATAACATTACATTTAAAAAATATATCTGGAGTAGTTGACATTAATATAGACATATACACCCCATGAGCTCGGGTAAAGGAGAGAACAATGCCACAGTTGCTCCTGTAGTGCGCTTGACTGTTGGTAAGGAGCAGTTCATCAATGGTTTAAAAGTGTTGTTATGATATGTCAATACGGTTAAGGTCGAGGCTTCCGGAGAGTTTACTAAGAGAGGCCACAGTTAGATCACCAAGAATGTGGGCAGTGGAGCTTCTTGAGGTAGCCGGTGTCTAGAAGCAAACAACCATCATTGGTTAACTGTCTAAAGGAAGTCAAGTTTCTGACGTGAAAAATATATTTTCATCATAACTAAAGCTACTAAAACCTTGTTTTATATAGACAATATACTTTGTATGCTCTCATTATCATATTTATGACCAAGTTCTTTGAAACCTTTTGGAATTTCATTACTCTCACTTTAATATTGTGTGCTCCCATTTCCATCTCACCCATTTATTATCACCACCTACAAGGCCTTAAAGTGGTGGTGACACTTACGCCAGGGAACCCTCTGCTCACCAAGGAAATGCTCAGCTGAACTGAACAGATTCTAGAGCCCACACAGTGCCGAGCTGTACTTGACGGAGAACACTCGGGGAGCTCATCATGTTTTTTGTGAGTGTTCCAAACTGTGCACATCAAACAATGATACCTGCTATGTGTATGCTAGGAACTAGTACTGATTGCTCTCTTCCATGTCATCTGTTGGCTGGAAAGTAGTTTGGGTCAAGGTAATTATAACTGGTGCCCTGGGACACACAGTAGTCTCTGTCTAAGAATGTCTCTGACCTATAAATAGGTTCTAATTGGTGATCTTCCTTGTGAATATCTGTTTCATGTGGGCAGTCTGAACAAGAGTCACAGAAATCCAAAGACATTTCTGGAGGACAATTCTGACAGTGCCATCGGACACCCTGGATAGGTTCCATGCCACAGTTGTCACACTTAAAGCCCACATGTTGCACAAACCCACTTCCTGCTTGCATCTGCTGAAGTTTCTGCTTTTTTAACTTTTTAAACTGTAATAGTTCTTTATATTCAGGTAAATTCCTATACATGATAGGAATACTTTCTTCATCTGAGGCCTCTTCAACAGCAGTGTTCATGTGGCTATGAAAACAGGACCGGTCGTCATCTTCATCCATATACTCTGGTGGTTCATGTGAATGAAGTCAATGAAAGTTGAAAGGTTAAGAGATGCTTTATTAAGGGAGGTGCTGTCATCGTCTTGCTGTTGAAGACTTTTTTTTGGAGATATATATTTAAATTTGGTTGTTCACCAGAACAGGGAATTGCCAGCTTTAGTCAGCTTTATGAAATACTTCTGGACGCGACTGGCAACCTGTTTGGCTGTCCGGTTGCCCAATTCATCCGCAATCTTCTGCCAGCGTCGAGATTCTATTTCTTCAGGAGGGTATTTCAGGAGTAGCTGTTCAAGTTTTTTCTGTTCTTCAACAGTCCAGAGCTGGTTAAATGTTTCTGGTTTGGTATCATCACACAGGCGTCCTCTTATCATCTGTGGACGACTATGAGAACCTTCTGGACCATCACTCAAAGGCAGCATGGAGTATGAAAGAGACTCTCCATCCTTCTTGGGGTCTAAAGGACTTTTTGGTCTAGCAGGTAAACCTACTTTATCAAAAACTAATTTAACTCTCCTAGTATGTCTTTTGCGATTCTTAAATTCTCTTTCAAAATTCCCAAGGCTACTGGTGTACTGGTCCCACACAATCTCAGGCAACTGAACAACCCTCTGTGGGTAAGGAAGACCTATATCAGCCTTCTTCTGGAGCTTTTCCACAAACCCAATAGGATTTTTCAGTGCTTCTCTCTGGTGTTTGCCTAAACTTTCCAGGTCTTGGACTGCTTGAGAACGCTGAGCCTCAAGTACAGCAATGGTCTGTAGCAGTCTCTGATAACTGTACAACCACAGATCTATCATTGTGGATATTCTCTTTTCCTCATGTCTTAAAGGAGGCAGAGCTGTGCTCTAGAACAGAGCTTAGGCACCAGGTTCGAGGCTCCCAGCTTCAGCCATGAAGAACACTAGACCCTCTTAAATTCCTCTTTTAAAGTATTTTGCCTAATACCTGATTCCCAAGCATCTGCATTTATGTGTCATCACTGCTACTGTCCATGTTACACTGAGACTTCAGGTAATTATTTATATGGTTGTATTAGCACAGCTTGGTATCTGTGATCCCAGCCCATAGGAGGTGGGGGCAAGAAGAGCATCCAGTGTATAAATAGTCTCTTCCTCTTGGGGCCTGGAGAGATAGACCTTTAAGCAGTTTGTTGAGAGCGCGACTGCTCTTTCAGAGGACCTGGGGTCGGTCCCCAGCACCCACATGGCTGGCTAAGAACCATCCAATTCATACACATACAAAAAAAAAAAAAAAAAAAAAACCTTCTTCTGACCTCCGCAAGGGCATGCATTGGACACGGGGTGCACAGACCTCCTTCGCGGGGCAGACCGATCTGGTCTTATGGTTTTCTTAAAGGAGAGAGAAGTGGGGTCAAGTCCAGCCAGTTTCCCATCAATGGCTTTAGTTATTTTTCATTCATTTACTTATGAGTATATTGAAAACTTTTTATGAAATGTCTTTTAGGCACAAATAACATATTTTACAACTTTATTATTATTTTATATTAATTTAGTGTGTGTGTGTGTGTGTGTGTGTGATGGTGTGTGTATTTGTGTGCATGAATGGAGGTCAGACCGCGCTGAAATTGTATTGAACATGGTTCTCAATTTCATGTGAGTTCCAGGGAATTAAATGGGTAAGTCATTGAGGCCTCATGGCAAGATTAACTCCTGAGCAAGGTGTAATTTATAAAGGAACCTAGTTCAGTTTGTGTGTTTAAACTTTAAGTAAATTATCAAAAAGTCACATAAATTAAAATAATGCAATTAATGAAAAAAAATATATATCCCACAACTGAAAGATATGATCTAGATGAGAGGTCAGGGGAGACTTCCTGAAGGAAAGTAAAGGTAATGAGAAGTAAGTTTTTCGCTATCATCTGAATGTTAGATTGCAATAAATGTAACAAGAAATAAATAACGTGAACTCCCACATATATTAGGATATAGAGTGTTGACTGATAGTGCAGTATGGAGGAAATACTGTGTTCAATGGCCAGCATCGTCGCATAAGAAGACAAACACTCGAAAGAGGTAGGCTGGAAGAGAACTATAGCCTAGCGGTTAAAATGAGCCGCACAAGCAGCTCGCACTCCAAATTATATGAAGCATGGAATATCCCGTGGCTTATATATGTCGAGCTTCCTCCTAAGACTTTCCTTCAACGATGGTGCTTTCTAAGATAGACGATAACCTAGTAACACCAATTCCAAAGTGAAGTAACTTCCAGGGTGTGGCCGGGGGCCCGAACCTCAAAATAATGGGGAGGAGAACAAAATTCTTTCCTGAACCTCTCATTCCCCATGTATGTGCGAATTTTAAGATTCGGATCACTGCATCTACGTTAAAACGGACTCTCTGAACAACTGCACAAAATGACGTACACAAGATGGCCGAGACCTTAGTTACACCGATTTAACAGGCATTATGCTAAACATAAGATAACAATTATGAAATATAATATTAAGTATATATATATATGCTCTACTCACATTAAAAGGAATAGACTGTGGTGCAGAGATAAGTGGTATAAATACACCAAGCAGACACAGAACAATACATACATTTTACTATCGGACGTCAAGAAGACCGAGATGTACTTTCCTCCTCTTAAAGTGACAATACTCCCGCGTATCACGCTATATCTCTCGAAAAGCCAATGATATAACATGTCCAAGAACGAACGTAAGGCCGTGTGAACACTAGCAAAAGATGATGTAAGCCGATATTTATCATCTTGTCACAATATGGTTGCCAGGAGGAGATAATTTTACCTTAGTCTAAGAAGAAAAGAAGTATATGGAATTTATTCTACCCTATGGTATATTCTTATGTATAGAAAAGGTAGATACCCATTTTCTGTTAATCCACATATTTCCTCAGTTCTGTAATGAGACATGCTGGGACTAAGTCCCCGTGAACAGAATGGAAAAAACTCACGGTACCTGTTCATGGAAATCTACATTGGACAACTTTGGCCGACATGATTTGACTCAGCCAATCAGATGAGAACACCTTTATGACAAAAAAACCCAAAACTAATTGGTTATAGAAGTGTAGCGAATTACTTATTTATTTGATCCCTCCCCACTCCTAAAGTTGTAACTATCTGAGACAGCCAAAGAGTTGCTCGGCTCTCCACATCTCCTCTCTGCCTCTCTGATCTCTGACGAGTCATGGCTATGCTCTCTGACTACTTCTCTCTCGGAACACACAACACAACGGCACAAGATCACACGCATGAATATTGAGAACACAACACTCACCCACAGAAAACAAATGACATACAAGAGGCAAAATTATTATATTCATATTCAGATGTTCTTAGTAAAATAATATGGGAAATTCCCAAAAAGGATGCATTCTCTAGCGAAACTATCACTGTTCCACTAGAGAGGAGATACATATCTATCTAGCTTTAAACATTAACATGTTTCTTAGAGAGCATATATAACCAGAGAGGACTTATAATAAGTGGCCTATTAAGGTCTCAATGAGGTTCTCTTGCTTTTTTAAAACAATATGAGGCCAGATAATTTATACAAAACCAAAGTTGAAATAATTTTGGTGTGTGTGTAAATTCTAAAAATTCCCTAGGCCATGACTAAAAATTTTATGAATAATTGCTATATCATGATCTACATAGAGTCTCTCGATGCTAAAGCGTGAATAAACAATATCACATGTATATTCCGACCAAAATCGAGTATAATAAGCTAATAATATCGGGACGATAGTTAAAGTGTCCATACAAATTGAAAATATATCTGGTCTTTGTTTTTTTTTTTTTTTTTTTTTTTTTGTCTTTTTGTTCAGGAGGATACAGAAGGTGGCCTTCTCCTGGTACCCCCATCGCTCGGATGCCTTGGCATACTTCCGAATCGATCCTACTGAGAAGGGCTGGCTCTGTTGAAACTTCCTGGCCCACATCTTCACAAGGAGTCCACCTTTGCCTTTCTTCCTTTCATGTGGCTTAGGATTTTAAATAGAGCGAGAGCAGGCCGAGCCACACGCGCACGAAAAGAGGACCTTTCTTGTACGATGCTTGCACTGTTCCTCAAATACTGATGACACAAACCTATTGAATGAGCATGAAAAGTGGTGGCTCCTTCTTAAACCTGTCTTGAAGCAACAGCAAAGCAAGCAGAGCTAACAGCAAGTCACAGGCACACAGCGCAAATCCACCACAAACAACAAGACACACAACAACAACCACATGTAATGTGTATAAGAAATGTTATAAGTGGCACACACAAATTATAGCATAAGAAGCAGAATACACAAAGCAACAATATGATTTCAGCAATAAAGTACGAGAGATACACATTAATGGCACAACATTAAACAAACATTGTTTTTAGTCTAAGTACTCAAATTATAAATTGATTATTGGAGAGAGCTGGGAGGTAGTAAATCCCATCAGATAATGGAGAGAGTGGAGCCCCCAGGATATTATAGACAAGATCAAGACTGAATAATGGAGAATAAATCAATAGGAAGAATTCTGCTAGCGCCGCTTCTCTCGTTATTTAGCTCTTTCCCCAAACTTTGAGGATAAGATTATTTTGCGGAGCAACATAATTCCATATTTCTATTTACTTCCAACACAGTCGTCACTTCTAGCAAGTATATCGTCAGGCGTAAGTTTGAAGGCTCAAACATAATGTAGGAGACTCATCCCTCTCAACAGATTGGTTAGAGCTTCGAGGGGGCCTATAAGCTATACTCTACTATCTACGTGGTGGCCTTCTCCCTAAAAACGTACATAGTGAGCTCTAATGTACCAAGTATACTGCTCGATTGCATTGAGAGACTTCCTGGGGTATTGTGCTCTTGGAGTCAGAAAGTAAAGGTTATTCACAGAGGCAGAAAAGTTCCAATTTAAAATAACTCTAACAGAACAATAAAAACACGAAAAAGAAAAAAACAGGTAAAACAGGGAAGGCGGTGATGGGCCCAAAAGTATGCAATAGACTTGGATTATAGTACTATCGCACATTACTGTGGTTATTATAGAAACACACCAAAAGATAAACATATTATAAAAAGTTTTTCAATCCACCCCAAGGTCTCCCTGGAATTTCTTGCCTTATTCCTTTCAACGAAAGTATTTTATAAAAAAATGTCCATGGCATAACTCCATTAAATTGGCTCTTAACCAAAAATCTTAAAGAGAGAATAAGGGATGAAAGTGAGTGAACCAATTCATTAACATATCTCTTGAGAAAGAACAATTCATTTTGTGGTCCAGATTTATTAGTGTAGAGGTCTAGTGAAATTTAAGAAAAACAATAAAATTGTTAAGNACACTTTCTATCTCACCTTGAGGGGCTTGCTTAGACTTCAATCTGGTTATAGGTCTAGAGGCAACAATTGTTGGGCCCTGAGGGACATTAGCTCCCACTGGGAGGGGGGGATTAGTTTCCTCAGGCAAGGGTGGGGAGGAGGGATCTGCAGGGTGTGGATTCTCTGCTGAGGGTGGGGAGATTAATTCCTCAGATAAAGAAAATCCCTCAGAATCTGAGGGTTCAAAATCCTCATCATCATGGTTCTCCCACACATCTCCATCCCAAGTTTCAGGGTTCTACCCTTTCCCCACCAGTGCTCTCACTTTAACTGCTGACACTCTTCGTGGCTGGGAATTAAATTTGCGTTGTAAATCAGCCAACCGTATAATAAGGGCTCCAGCTTGATTTTCTGCTGCTTTAGCTCTTTGGCTGCTGGAGAGAAGATTCTCTTCCAGAGCACACTTGAAACCTTTAAACTGTTGTTTCGAATCCGGAGCTGGTCATTTTTATCACTGAGCTCCTTATTTTCCTCTATCACTTTATTGAGACATGCTAGGAGCAACAAGGCAACATCATTATTTTCCTTAGTTTTCCGCAATTTCTCGAATGTTTTATGTATAGAGTCGCTAAATTCCTTGCTTCTCACAAGAGGTGAGTTAGGTGAGTCAAAGGATCTATCTTCATAATTACATCAAATAGTCTGCGCCAAGGATTATCATTCCTCTTCATGCCACCAGGAGAGCCTTCAGTAACTCTAGGCTTCATTGGGTTGGAGAGCTGGCTCCAAAGACTACCAAGCCCGCTAAAGAAATTCATCCTTTCAATTCTGTTTCTCTAGAACCACTCCTGGTACCAAAATCTGTATTAGTCAGGGTTCTCTAAAGAAACAGAAACAACAGGACGAATATATAACTATATACAATTTATTGATTTGCTCACGTGACGGAGCTCAACAGTAGCACTGAACTGGAGAGGCCGGGAATCTAGGGAACTGTTCAGTCTGCAAGGCTGGATGTCTCAGTAGTCCCAGTCTAGTGCTGAAGGCCTGAATGGATTCCAGGAGATCTGCCGGTCTCAGTACACGCTGGGATCCGAAAGGTTGATCACAGCAGCAAGACAAACTCACCAGATGAGAGAAGCAAGCCCCAGGAGAATAAAAGGGACCAGCTCCCACTGCCGTGGCCTTAAATACTGCCTGCCAGCAGAAGGTAACACCCACATTTGGGGTGGGCCATCCGGGTTGAGGTGGTCCAATCAGAAGACCCTTTTTCTCTTATTTGTTCCTTAGTCCAGTCAAGTTGACACCCAGGATTAACCATCACAGTTATATTGTGGTAAAATAGTTTTTTTCTTTCCAAAACTTTGTAGACATTGTAAGTAATAAAATGTACTTCTAATACTATTGAATTCTTAGTGGCTTTTTCTTCTGTATTTCTTTCAAAGTGTGTTGTTACAAGTGTAATTATTTCCTATGAGGGTAGAACATTTTTAAGAGGAATATGGAGAATCAGGGAACTTTGGTAATTTTTAATGTTATTGCTTAGACACTGTCATTTCTCAGTAACCTTTTGCTTGTGGATAAACTCACTGTTGTCCATTATTTGGCAGCCCACATGGAAACTCCACAATTCTTTTCATTGACTGGAAAATACAAAGTCATAGTTACTAAAAACTACCTGTGTGATGCTTTAATTCCACCTTGGATCAAGCCCCTTCCTATTGCCTTGGGAGCTCAGCTGCATACCTGTGAGCAGCCCACCACTCTCTGATCTGTCCGAACCCACCTGCACCGTATTCTTCCTCCTCGCAAATGCCAGCTGTACTGGATTCACTGGCTTTCTGTGTCCTGTTTCCTAGGCTTGCTTGGGTTTGACTGGTGAACCAGGAGGACTGGGTTTGGAGTAGGGTGGGAACCCAGAAGGTATAGGCAGCTCTTGAGCCATGGTTCTGGGTGAGCTGAGCTGGTTAAGTCCTTATAGTCAAGGTTGCAATCCAAGAGGATCATCAACAGTGTTCAGCAGAACACAGGAGGTGGGATAGGGTGGGCAGAGGACTCAGGAAGTACCCTGCACAACGAGTCCTCTACTTGGACCCTAGCACAGCAGCATTACTGGACTGTTTCCACAGCTCTATGGCTTATGAGCTGCCTATATGACCTTGGACAGAGGATGGAATCCTTCCAGAAACTGCTTTCCTATGATCAAATACATCTAATGGTAGCTGTACTAACAACAGTACTAACGGTACATTGTAAAATGTACATAAGACTCAGAACTAACACAATGGGGCCAAGTGACTCTGGACTGAAATCAAGAGCTGAAACAGATCTTTGCTCTTCTGAGGTGGTTATTTTGTCACAGCCACTGAAGGCATTCATAGGGGTTGGATATGGCTGAGCCAGGGAGAGGCTGGAGACCCTAAAGAAAGTACAGTTCAAGCCTGTCTTGAGGGAAGATCTGTATGGGACAGGATCTCACATGGTCGTGCAACATATTCTCACCATACCCTGAAGTAAGGAGCATCTGTCTCGGATCTACGAAGAATACAGAGGTTAAGTAAGAGAGTTCCAGGGGCTGGAGAGATGGCCCAGTGGTTAAGAGCACCGACCGCTCTTGCAGAGGACCTGGGTTTGACTCCCGGCACCCACATGGCAGCTGAGAACCATCTTTAATTCCAGTTCAGGGGATCCAATGCCCTCTTCTGACCTCCAATGCATTGTCCAGCATGGGTGCAACAACCTACATGCAGACAGTACACTCATACACATAAAAAATAATAAATAAAAATGTTGCAAATATATTTAAAAAAGAGAGAGTTCCAAAAAAAAAATTACCAGTGGTGACTGGGGAGCATGTTTGTAGGAATGACTTTCATGGTGTGGACGTAATCTGGACCAAAGACTTTTACCTAACCTTGCAACCAAAAAGCCAGTGTTTATAATGTAAACAAGCTACTGATCCATGTGGTCATCTTGTGATCCAGGCACCAGAACTTAATGCCTCGGGACCCCACCTTGCCCTGTACTCAGGGTCGTGACCGAATGTGGGTGTGCATGACTCATATCTTAAAGGCCTGGAAACAGCCTTTTTTTCCATTGCAAACAATGAGGAAAATTTGAGAAGTCTGTTTGTAATTGTGTGTGATATTCTAGGCCTGGGGATCAAAGGGCAGGAATCGTTGATAAGGGCGGGTCCTGACCTCTGGGGTAGTGTTTCAATGAAAGAATGAATGAAGCCAGGCTTCAGAGCACATGTGAAGGAAAGGTGCTTGGGAGTTCAGGTCCATTCTTGGCCTTAAAACAAGTGCTAAGATCACGCTGCTTCTTTTTTCTTTTTTTTCTTTTTGGTATTTTCGAGACAGGGTTTCCCTGTAGCCCCATCTGTCCTGGAACTCGCTCTGTAGACCAGGCTGGCCTTGGACTCACAAAGATCCGCCTGCCTCTGCCTCCTGAGTGCTAGGATTAAAGGCGTGCATCACCACGCCTGGTGATCATGCTGCTTCTTTATTAAGGATAATTGTACTGTGGCTTAGAAACACCACACATTTCCATTTGAACCACCTTCACCAAGTAACTGATTGGCGTGTTGTTCTCTTGAAATCTTTTATTTATTTTTTATTGGTGTTCCATAAGTCTGGCCTCAAGCTTCTGATTCTCCTGCCCTGGCCTTCCTAGCACTGAGGTTGCAGGTATGCACCATCATTTACTACGTTCTCTTCAAACTACTTATGCTGGGGAGGGTATTCTCTCCCAAGAGCCCCTCCCCCCAACACCTCTTCTGGTCTCATTTGTCTTCTTGCAGTACCTGCTTGGGGGATGTGTTTATCCATCTTTGTTTATTCCTTCTCACTGCACACACTTCCTGGTTTTCCTGCTGTTCTGCTTGGCTGAGTTTCTGGAAGGAGTCATGGATGGAGATATCTCCGCCTGCAGCTGCTGTGATGGAGGACAGGCAGTGCAGCACAGACTGGGTGAGAAAGTGTCCACCCCAACCAGGAGGGAGACTAATTTCCACTGCACATTTTCTGCATTTTTCAGACTTTCTATGGCCTCATTTTCCCTAGGTAACACACTTCAACAAAGCTGAAATCTCCTATTCGCCCTGTCCTTATTAATGATGGCCCCAAATCAAAATAATATAGAATGGTGATTGTAGAAAAAACTGCTGCAAATTTGGGTTCAGAATCCTACATGGATTCTGAGAGAGATGATGCCCCCCATGTGAATTCAGTGGCTTCCAACTATTAATTTTAGAGGTCAGCTCAAACTACTGAACAGATGAATTCATGACTCTAGCTTTCAGAGGAACAAGTCTATTGGATATGAATGGAAAAATATGAAACTAGGTTAATGGTGGTGCTATTCACTTATTTTTTTCCTGCAGCTATGATTAGAATTAGGAGCATTGATATAATGAAGTAGTTTGTAATTAGAGTACTAACTACATTAAGTGGCCACTTATGTAA
The DNA here is from genome assembly GCA_009823505.1 of Rhizomys pruinosus. Taxonomy (NCBI): domain Eukaryota; kingdom Metazoa; phylum Chordata; class Mammalia; order Rodentia; family Spalacidae; genus Rhizomys; species Rhizomys pruinosus. The sequence continues at coordinate 2,735,377 of VZQC01008065.1, read as the reverse complement.
AACGCCTAAAGCTCAGCTTGGTCTGGTCATGACCTCCGTATCATTTAATACCATTGTCACATTTTGCCACAATCCATTTTTCATGGAACCTCCTCCACAAAAACAGCACAAACACACACACACACACACACACACACACGCAGACACACACACACAGATTGCAATTTTTTGCATACTTATCAATAAAACTCAAAAACATTTTTATGAGTGAATTTAAAAACAATTATAAAGCAAAGTAAACCATGACCTTGTAAAATAAATTCCAATACTCTGAACATGCAAATTACAATTCAGTTTGCCAAATAATCAAAGGACTAGCAGGATCTGAGAACTGCAATGTCAAAATACATCCTGCAGGTGGCGGTGTTGTATAGGAAAAAGCTACACTTCCACAAAGGTCTTGGTACTAGACTAATGGCTGGGTTGAGATCTTCCGTGGAGTCAGCAAATACTGAGCCCTTCCAGTCTCTACACACCGTCTTGGGTGTGGGATGGACTCAGTAAGAACGAGATAGGGTCTTCAGCCTGGGGAATCCATAGTCTTAGAGAAGAACGTGTTCTTGCTGTTCTTCAAAGGTAAGTGAAAAGTCAACCCCGCCAGCAGTTCTTTGTCCAAGGACCTTCCGTGTTTGCCACCACAGTGACAAAGAAACCCCAGAGGGAAGCCTAGAATATTCCGAGGCAATGCCACAATCAAAACAGTGGCTCTCACGGCTGAGACAAGAGATGGAGGAAGACTTTTCATCTGCAATAGGTAGAGGCACATGAACTGGGACATTATTCCCAAAGCAACACACCTCCCCACAGCAAAGCAAGCATGGGGTGTTATTTCCCAGGCAATGCCCTCTCCTCCAGCAAGGCAAGCTTGGGAACCAGGTAGCCTAGAGAGGTACACTTAAAGAACTTTAGGTGTTGGCTCATCCCGGAATGTTAAATATAACAGAAGTAGAACAGTAGCATTCAGTCTACAAAGGAAGACAATACAAAAATTCCCCTCAAGAATGAGGTTTATTAGCATGAAAGAGCTCAAGACAATGATCAGGGCTCAAGGTGTGTGTGGGAGAGCATTAGACAGCAGCAGTACAAGATGTGGGGTGATCTAAGTACAAGATGTGGGGCCATCTAAGCATAACGGGACCATGAAGGGAAAGAAGAGCCCTTTGAAATTTGGAGAGGAGCTTCACTGACAGTGAAAACACGAGATGGGGAGAGTGAACGCAATGTGTAGATAGCCACCGTGTGGGGTAGTGACTGTGGGGAGAGGAATCCAGAGAAGCCTGTTCAGAGGGAACCTTCATCTCCAGACCAAATCCCTGAGCAGGCTCTCTGAGGAGTCTTGGACCAATTCCCAGAACAAAGGAATGTCTGGCTTTTTACAACATTTTAGGTGCTGCATAAGTTTCACACCACATGTTTTAGTTCAACATATTGTATGGACAGGAAGCACTGAGGAACCGTGTACCACAACTGAAGGCTGTCGAGTCACGACACAGACTACTTCTAAACTTTCTGTCACAGAGAGATGGGCAGGGAGGCTGCCTGATTCAGGCTATGTGAGGAGGCCTAAAGGTGCAGGCCTGTGTTCCAAAACTGGGCATGCTCAGTTGATGAGTACAATCCTGAGCATGCTCACTTTAAAGTCATAAATATCAAGAAAAGATGGCAGAAGCATTTTGGGTTACATGTAACTCAAGGTCATGGAATACATGTTCGAAAGGTTAAAATGGTACATGGGAGTGCACATGGGCCTGCTGAACTCGTATCAAAACATTTTAGTTGAAAATAAATAATACTGGGGCTGGAGAGGTAGCCTAGTGGTTAAGAGCACCAACTGCTCTTGCAGAGGACCCAGGTTCGATCCCCAGCACCCACATGGCAGCTAAGAAACATCTGTAACTCCAATTTCAGGAGAATTCCAGTTCCAAGGGAATCTGAGACCCTCTTCTGACCTCCGTGGCATTGCACGACTCGGGTTCACAAACCTACATGCAGACAGTACATTCATACACATACAAAAATAAATAAAAATTTAAAAAAAGAAAATAAATAATACTTTGAAAATGCATTGATAGAGGAGTTTAGCCCTGAAGGTGCCTGCCGCACACGTTGGGTAATGGTACCCCTTTGCACAAGATCTGGAAGAAAAGGGGCTCTTTCCCATGAAAGGAAACAGCCAGAATTGACCAGAGTCCAAGTCAACAGCTCCAGAGAAAGTGGACTGTTTAACTTCTCATCCACCTGTGCCCCTTTTCTAAGCCTAGGGAACAATCTGCGGAAGAGGGGGCGTGGTAGAATGTAAAGGCTGTGACTGGGGTGAATGGTGAAACTACAGCAATGTAGTCTGGACACTCATTTGATCAACTTGATTGAACAAACAACCTGTCACCCCCCACTGGATGGTGGGGCTGTAGGGGTTTGGACACAACAGCCTGCAGATTGGTTTTGCACGAAGGATGCTTGTACTCATGGATTATCACTTATAGCTAAAAAATGGAAAAAAAAAAACTGAGAGAAAGATGCAGGACAGTTATGACAGAATGCATGATCTGGGATGGGGTTGGGGTGGGGGGGAAGAGAAAGGGAAATAAGCCTGAACTGAATTGGAAAATAATGTATGAAATGCACAAAGCATCAATAAATTTAAATAAAAAAAAAAGAAAAGGGGCTCTTTACACTCATCTCTGATGATAGCATATAAAAATTCGTTTCTGCTGCCACTGTGACCCACCAAATATGCAGAAAAAATGAGACAGATAACCTGCCCTAGAGCATTGATCCAGGAAGGAAAAAGAAGCCATTAGGATTCACCTTGCATACGCCAAGGCAAATTGTGAGCACTACCACCATTCACATTACTAATACCCACACACCTAGCAACGGGCTGCTAGGAAACTGGGGTTCAGAATTCACAATAGCACAAATACATAGCTAGAAAGCGTGAAGAGCAGAGGCGACCCTGACTCTAAAATACTCTGTGTGGCAAACAGCAGGCCCAGGAGATTTGCTTACATGGCCTTTTTGATACTCAATGAGGTTTTACATTGTTAGGTGGACAGGCATTGTGAGTCACGGTGTGGCTCTTAGAGCAATGCAACACGGAGTGGCCAAGGCGGGGGACTCTGTGAACATGAACTCCTCTCCGACTCCAAACACGGTGCCTGGAGAACCACAGTGTGAGTGACAAGGCTTAATCCGTAGAGGCACTTTTACATCTTCTTTATGATTGTTTTCTCAGGTCTCTAACCCGAAAGAAATTCCCATTCTATTTTCTAAGTAGTAAGTTCCAAACAACTTATGTATTTATGTCCTAAACTAAATACTTGTTAACCACCTGAAAAAAATTGTATTTATGGAATATGTATACATAGATGGAGAGAGAAAAACAATAATTTAATTTTCTCCTTAAATTATGCTAATATTTTTGTGCTATGGGTACCTCTGGGCTCTGTACAATTCCTTGGATTTAGGAATCAGGTTAAATACCACTATTCTTATTTCCTGTTCCTTACTGATGTTTTATAATACTTGCTCTTGATCACGGCCACAGGCAGGAAAGATGTAGTGTCATCAAAGGAACTCTGTGCGTGTTGGAAATGGAAAACTACTGGAAAGAAGAGGTCACGTAGTATCTAATGTATGTCTCTCGGAAGTGTCTCCCATATGTCCTTTGTTTAGAAATGTATAAGCTATGTGGTGCCCCCGGGGATCTTTGCTATTGAGGCAAGGTAGAGAGATTGAAAAGTTAAGAGGTTGTGGGAAGGGAAGAGCCCCTTCATTTTACTCATCTGGGCCCAACTTATGTGTCTGGCTGAGTTAAGACTTTCAACATAGCTGACTATATAGAAATTATATTTTCTACCTAAAACCACCACAAACAAAGCTAGTATAATAGTTAGTAAACCATGCTCAGGATATGAACATAGTTCTTAACCTCTTCTTGTGACATCTGCATAGCAAGATCACTTTGATCTTCAGTTTTCAATTCATGTTTTTGTCTTGGTTACACTTTTTTTCCCCACTCCATACCCTCACAATCACCATATAGTTTTATTTATTAAAAGAAAAGCCTCAGTTTGGCAAGGAAATGCATAAATCAACACATTTTTTCCTAACATCACCTCAGTTCTAGATCATTTCCTTCAAACATTGTGACTTTATACCCTCAGATGCTCTTGGCTGCCATCTAGGCCCTTGGGTATGTGCCTCTCATGTCTGCACTTGCTCTCCTGAAGTGCATGTGCTCTTTCTGCTAGTCAGTACACTCACTAATTTTGCTTCATGGTGACTTCTGGAATTCTTTCCTGCTGGCCACAAGAATCCCTTCTGCCTCTGTGGCTCTGAGGGGTCTTCAGGCTGTATAGCCCCTGGTGTTGAGCTGTGTTCCTATTGCTGGTGGGTGACAGGACCCAGGTTATCAAGTCTCATCACTGTATGGAAAGCACTGTAAGGAGACCCAGCTTCAGGGCAGGAGCCAAGAGCCTCAACAGACTGTCAACACTCCTGAGCCCTTTGCTGACTGAAGATGGACCACATTAAACCAATATTCAAAGTCTTTCTGGCATAATACTTAAATCTTCTGTAAACATGCGTCAGCCCTTCAGGACATGAAGTTGTTAGAGGTAGGGCTGGGTCACATTTGTTATCAGATCACCAACAGTGACCTCCTGGACAGTAGTTGGTCAGGGAAGAGCTGTGCAGTAAATGCCTTTCAAAGTGTTTTACTTTCCAGCATTGGAATATTTCTATCACTTTTATGATATCCAAGATATTTCTATCCATGAAAGATGCTTTTTAGTAGCCAAGGTTCTAGTAGATGTTCTTTTTTTTTTTTTTTTTAAGAAATAGAGGTCTATAGTGGAGACATTGACATTATTGAATTCTAGAAAGTCAGGAATATAAATAGAAATGAATGTGAATGTGCATTCACAAGGCATGCATTCCAATTATAGAATAATTGTTTATTTCCTTAGAAAACTTGGGCAAGTTACCTGATTCTCTGCGCCTCAGTCTTGATCTGTTTAATATGTGTCATAATTGCGGTGTCTTTTTCTTATAGGACCATTAAGAGCCTTAGAAAAGATACTGCATGTAAAAACACTCTGAGTTACAAACCCCCATCTCCACCCACAAGGTTCTATCACCATCTCTCCCACAAAGAGTTCAGTCTGCATAGTCTGTTCGGCAAGTAACTATAATCAATGAGTGGTGATCTCTGTCCAGTACCACTGCTTCAGTCATGGGGCTCAGATGTGATGCAGGTAATTGGAAAGGAGCCATTAGTAGAAAAGGAGACAATCTCCATCCATTTGAGAGGTAACAAATTAGACATCAGTCAGTTTGTCTCATACATATTTATGTGTCCTTTGGGACAAAACCTTTCACCCCAATCCAATAACAAATGAACATGGAAGCTGGTAGAATAGTCACTATTTTCTTTTCTTGAGTTAACACTATGGAACAACTTCGCTTTGAAAAAGGAAATTCTAAGCTCTGAGCCAGATGTTTCCCAAAATGGTGATAGCCTTTCTCTCTCTGTCCCTGTTAGTGAGCGGCTGGGCCACTTCTCTGTTCCTCTAATTCAGCAGTCATTCCCTACCAAGCTGAAAAGCCTCAGGGTGCTGTCAACCCTCTTTTCTGATCATCAGATCCAAGAACATCTGCCCATTAATTCTCAAGAGATTGTTATTGATTTTGGTCATGTTAACTGTCAAACATGAAACAGAACAAGTACAAATTGTGTAGATGAGGATTGTCAGTGTTCTTCATGGAAGCAGGCATTTGCATATACACTTACACACACACTAGAGGCAGAGGGAAAGGTTCATTTGAATGCATTCATTCATGCATCTCTTGGGGTTGGCAAGTTTAAAATCTTTAGACCAAGCCAGGGATTCTCAGGTTTATTTCTGTCTTGTGGTCTGGATGCTGTTTCTTTTTGAGGAAAACTCAATTTTTGTTCTTAAAGTCTTTGGCTGACTGAATGAGACCTCATCAATTTTATGTTTCACTCAAATTCTACTGTTTTAATGTTGATCACTTCTCTAAAATCACCTCTAAGACCATGCCTAGACATGACCAAACAACTGGGCCTAATAATGTTAGCCTTAAATTAATCATCAACAGTTGTTAAAAATGATGGGATCTCCCAGAAGAGTCTAAAGTGAGCTCTGTGAGGCTGAAGAAATGGCACAGCAGTTAACACTGACTGTTCTTATAGAGGACCTGGACTCATTTCCCAGTACCCACATGGCAGCTAACAACTGCATGGTTCTTTAGTTCCAGGAGATCCAATGCCCTCTTCTGGGATTCACTGGTATTGCATGACATGGGTGCACTTACATAGATGCAGGCAAAACACTGATATATACATATACATATACATATATATATACATATATATATATAATATATTAAAGATATATAGTAAATAAATGTAAAATGAGCTATGTATCATAATCCAGCTGTTACAACCTTAAGATGAATAAGATTGACTGGCAAGAAAGATTTGGGAAGGTAGAACTCTACCTGGCAAATATAAGAGAATGCTAAATCTTTGTGGTGTGACAGGCCAGTTTTCTAATATCAACTGTTGTTCATTTTAAAAGCATAATGTATAATGGAATAATCAAAATACATGTTAAGAGTGTTTTTAACCTTATAAAGAGTATACAAAGGAAGGACACCACATGAACATCATCATCACTTAATCCTCAAGTGGGAATGAAGAGAATTTGTTCTTGGTGTTGTTTGTCTTTCTACATTTCATAAAAAAAAACATAAAGTATCATTAGGTATAACTATAAACTCAAGAGAACAAGTAAATGGAAGGTATTTGTCCTAATAGTTTCCTATCTGTTTTGAAGTATTTAAACTATTTTATTTATTATTCTTTTAATTTTATGTGCATGAATGTATTACCTGCACATATGTCAGTGTATCCATGTCATGCAATGCCCATAGAGGTCAGAACCAGAGTTATGGACAGTTGTTAGCTGGCATCTGGGTGCTGTGAACTGAACCTAAGTCCTCCACAAGAGGAACTAGTGCTCTTAACTGCTGAGCTATTTTTCCAGCCCCTTAAGAATTTATTTTGAGATGATAGTAACTCACACGCAGTTGTAAGAAGGAATATGAAAAAATTCCTTGTGCTCTTTACTCAGTTTCCCCAGTAGAAACATCTCATATAACTTTGGTACATTATCACACCAGGAAGTTGGCCTTAATCCAATACAATCCTCTTTTCACTTCTGCATGTGAGGAATGTTGAAAAGCACCTATTAGTTCCTGATTGAGAGTCTTTAGAACCAATCCAATAGAGTCACCCACCAGTATTTAGTATTTTTATAGCATCTATACATGGAGTGAGCTCAGGAAATTCCCACTTGTACCTCTGCTGTTAGTTAAGAACTGCTTAGCTGCCCCAGGATCCATGCCAAAGGCTTGTTGGTCTCATCATTTTGGAAGGACCTTTATTAGAAGTAGAAATAAATCATGGTGTAATAACTTATCAGTACAGCCAAAGTTACTGTTATTTGCCTGTACAGTGGCTGACCATAGCAGCAAAATAGAGTAAGGTCTTTCCATAGGTCACAGCACCTGGTGATGGACAGGAGACAGGGCCCCTTTTGTGAAGGCCACAAGAAGGCTCCACTGGTGGTCCTGAGGGGATGAGCAGTGCACTGGCCACTGAGAAATGCAGTGGAGGGCAAGGCAGAAACTTTTCACACAGGTTTGTCTATGTGTGGTCCTGGGAGGATCCAGAAGAAGGAAAAGAGCCTTTGGGTGTCAAATGTCGACCCATGTCCTGTGCTTTATAAAATAGCTTATATAATAGGAATTTAAATGATACTGCCCCATCCTTGTCTGGACTGAGACTCCATAAACTAAACAAAACAGCCTAATGGTCCATACTCTTGTATCTAGTGTACTGATTTGGAGCTATAGGGCTGTGCAAAACTTAGCCCATCATTTTACCTTAGAGGTGTATTAAAAGGAAAAGCCTCAACTGTTGAGAGACAGCTTTCTTTGGAAAAAGCTATTGGGTAAAGAAAAAAAACCCTGAAGCTGACATTACACTCTGTGGATGTTGCAGATGTTTAGAACTATTGTTAAGACATTTTGGTAGGTGTCTTAAAGGCTTTCTCCCTAGAATATTCTACTTGAATTACGAAGAATCAGAACCTGAGCTAATGAGAGAGTGATCAGAAGATCTGCATGGATGACAAACCCTTAAACTGTGGCTTGGCACGAATCAGGGGAAGGAATTTTGATTTAGCCTGAGATTCTGACTGATGTTGAATAGACATTTTAGAAACCAAAGGTGAGCCTTTACTATAACACTGAGACTTCTTATAAGTAGGTCTGCCTGCAGAGCTGCAGGAGTTTCTCAATTTGTTATAAAAGTGACTCTGCCGTTAAGTTGGTGACATTTCGTCCTGTTGGAACACACAAATCTTTTCCCATAGTTAGTTTTAAGATTTGAATTGCAAGGTTTTTGACGAGAAGGTTTCATGTCTATCTGTACCCCCCCTTTTTTTTTAACCCATGAGTCTCCAGAAGACAGTTGTATTATACATAACTATAGGGTGGAATCTAGGCTCAGATTTCATCAAATTTACCCATGTTGTTTTGGGTGAC